>JANHGC010005899.1:37229-49681 GCA_027560395.1 Boaedon fuliginosus | reverse complement strand
AGCAGTAGTTTTCAATTATAAGTTACTTAATAAACCACAATTCATAAACTATGATTTACAAATCACAATACTGGTTTCACGCAGTACATTTTTCTAGAACCAAACATTTTATTGGTGTGTTATCAAACACATATACTGTATATTCAATTCAAGTATAATCTGCTGCATGTTCATGTTGAAGTTCACTGGGATTTATTCACATGTAAATGTGTATGAAATTGCAATGCTTTCTACATAATCAAGATTTCTAATACCCTGTAGTTTCTTTTAATAAATTCTTGAGAAGTACATACTGAAAAATTGATTCTTATGTCTTATGAATGAATACATACATACACATGATATTGACTTCTGATTTAAATATGTCCGTATGCCCAAACACACAGAAATTTAGACATGCACCTGCTTTTTTAAACACTTTGTCTTATGCTACAATACTGCAACTTTCTTTTCCTCTAAGCCTAAAATTATGACTTGTATGCCAGAGAAACCTGCTGTGGATAGTCTTGCCTGCAGCTCAGAAACAAGAAGGTAAGATTACAGTGAGACATTTTGTTTGCTCAGGAGACTGACAAAGAGAGCATGACGCAAAATGAATGCCTTTGCTTAATCAAGATCTACTAGCTTTGTGTCAGTTCTTGATATGCTTCCACTTCTTGTACATTACTCAATATGTAACTGCACACTGTTAACTTTATTCTTAAGTAACGTCTACTCACATAGAAGGAGAAAAAAATAAATATTAATTGAAAGAAGGCATATGTGTGTGTGTGACAGAGAGCGAGCAAGAGAGAAATCAGTAGTATAAATGGCCACATTTGTACAATAATAAATCATAACCTATGATTAAGACAGGAAAATTACTCTGGTCACATAATGTAATATGCCAAAATATAATATGGCTTAATATGATAGCCTAATTCATACAACATGCTAAATTATAATGTGGTTTGTTGGTTTATAGTTTAACCACTCTGGTTTGCAAGTCATGATTTTTGATGAATAAAACTAGAGTATATTTTTACCTCACTGTGCTGTGTACATAGAATATTATTTCCCTGGAACAAATGGGTGTTTTTCCTTTTCTGTCTTGAATGAACTGTGAGGCTTTGACAATTTCATAAATGTAATGAAAGAGATGATTGTGTACTTTCATACGACAGTCTGAGGTGATACTTTTCAATGTTTCCTATCTTAGGTTATATCAATATCCTTATCAAACCCCACTTCTTCCTGGAAGAATATTTGTATATTAACATAGATTTCATCATCTCTAAAATAATTTAAAGTGACTCATTATGTAGCTATGGGAACCAATACATAATACAACACTTGCTGATGAATTAGATAGCAATTCCAATGCCATTTTTTATTCATTCAAATGGTAACCATTAAATAGATTAGAATCACCACAGGAGAGCAGAGTCTTGTCCTTATTCCTAGCACCGTTTTTTTTTTTTTTTTCAGAAGAATTTGCATGTACTCCCTGTATGTGGATAAAGTGTGCACATGTGTGCATCCATGCACTATTTTAATTTATTTTTACTTTGGAGGAGGGTTTCCGTTTAGACATTTTAATAAGTAGATTCTAGATCAGGTGGCGTCTCTCCTATACATTGCGTTCATGAACCAGATGTGGTTGCATGTATTTAAAAAGTAACGTTTCTATACTGTGTTTGACTTCTGATAATTCTAACATCATGGAAGGTGTCCCATTGCCTTCTCCTAATCTTTTCCAATGTACTATCGAAATTATCAGAGGAAAAACATTGAAACAGATGTGTATAAGCTGCTTTGTTCTTTATCCCTTTTCAAGTTGCTTCCGCTGTCAAATAGATGAGACTAGGGACTCTGGAAGACAACAGATACTGTACATAAAACTGCGGCAAAATAGAATGAGTTTCATAGAAACAAAAATGACCTTGCAAAAAGGCCTTGGTTTCTTACTTACTTACTTACTTACTTACTTACTTACTTACTTACTTGTTTTATTTGTTTTATATATGAGGTTTTATATTCCTGTAAGCCACCTTAAGTTGCCATGTGCAAATAGGCGGCAATATAAATTTATAAATAACATAAATACTTATTTACAGGATTTATGTGGCTGCCTATCTCATACAATAACTTTAGGTGGCTCACAACAATTCATATCAACATGGTTAAAAGCAGGAATACCCTTCCTTCCAGTCACCAGATCAAACATTCTGGCAGTCACTATTGGTATGGATGAAATGATCCAGATCTTAAACCATTTGTGGAAGTTTATCTAATTTCCATCTGCCTGATAATACTTCATATGTTCTTGGCTAGCTATGTCAGGATAGTAGCTTTGGGAGATCAGATTACTGATATCATATGGAAATCCCAATGCTCCTAGTAAAAGATAATCACAAAACATATCTCAATGGAAGAAGGATAGGTGAAAAGGAGTTTCATGTAAATTCAGAACAAGAATATTGATGGGTGGTTTAGGCTGGAGTCTAATGGAGGCAATTGTTTTTGCTTTTGCAAAGATTTGCCTGGTTCTAGAGAATTGTAAATGAGTTGCAAAAGCTTCTTGATATGCACCAGCACAATGATCTGGAGGTTGTTCCTGCATCATTACTCCTGTTTCAGCAGAGCCTGTGGAGGAACTCATTATTCATGATTTCATCTTGCCTATTTAAAATGTGTAACAGCTCAAAGATTCGGTTGATGGATTCCTTCCAACACTTTGATGACTCAAAGATAAATTTTCAAGGTTCTCTCCAAACTGGTCCCACTCCCATTTTGTGGTTTAATGTTTACACTTGTGCTGCATGTCTTTACTAGACTAAAAGATCCTTAGGCCAGGATCTTATCATTTTTGTCTTAAGTAGCATGCACACCCATCCAGTTATAGATAATAGTTGCAGCTGCAAAGGTTCGGTGGAAAATTGCTTTAGCCCTATATTTCATTCCTTTCCTCAGTGTCTTCTAGATGTATTAAACATCATGGTTAGGAATTATGACAGTTAAAGCCTAATACAGGAAGACTGGGAATGCTGTTTTATTCAGCTTTCTGAATTTGGCTTGAGCCAAATTCCTTAAATGAGGCTTAACAGAAATCTTAAGTCCCCATTTCCAACAATAAATCTTATTCTGTATTCTTTATCTGTTACCGTTGATTTAAAAAATATGTCTGTATTTCAAAACTACCATATGTTCAAGTACAAAGAAATGAAAGTAAATAAAATCATACAATGCATTTGCTTTCCCATTTATCAAAAAATTAATAATGTATTAATTAAATTTCAGAAGAAAGTAGTTTGTATATTTGTTATGAAACAAGATGTCATAACATCTTATGAAATTCAAGTTCTACCAGTTTTATGCTATGATCCTCATATTACTGTAATTTTAAAGGCTGGTAATATTCTATTCAGTGCACAATTTATTATCCAATATCTTTGTTAAATTTTAGGCTGAGATTTTAACAGCTAGATAGGTAAGAAGACTTCAGAATATATTGCTCAATCTAAATCATCCTGCTCAGTCTGAATTTATGTAACAATCCCAAACTTCAGACAATAAATGACTCCTGATTGATAGAACTTGAGCAATGCCTGATGCTAATCATTTGGAATTTGTGCACTGAACGTAGCTACACAGATGTCAGTCTTATTAGTTGAAGAATTTAAATTTGATTTTTCTTGTCATGAGAAACTAGAAATTGGGAGTCTGGTAGCACTTTTTCTAATTAACAAATGTTATTATTATTTTGTTTAATTATATTTATCATCAGATGCATGAAAGCTGATGCCGTTTATTTATTTATGTTTATTGTTTATTTATTTATTCGTTTATTTCCTGACTTTATTATTTTTACAAATATATCGACACATATTCTTTCTCCTATTTTGCCCACAACAACCCTGTGAAGTGAGTTGGGCTGAGAAGAAGTAACATTTAATAAGTATTAGACAAATCTAATAAAATTAGTTCAAAAATGTGCTATTTTGTTTTTGGCTCTCATAAAATAAGATTCATATCTCTCTCTCTCTCTCTCTCTCTCTCTCTCTCTCTCTCTCTCTCTCTCTCTCCCTAGCTATAACTATAACTATAACTATAACTATAACTATATAACTATAACTATCTATATCTCTATCATCTATCTGTCACACTTCTTAACTCTCCATCTTGTTCAGGTTTTCCTTCTACAGAGATACCATAGTCCTCAACCTACGACTACAATTGAGCCAAAATTTATGTTGCTAAGTGAGAAATATATTAAGTGAGTCTTGCCCCATTTTACAACTTTTCTTGCCACATTTGTTAAGTGACTCCCTGCATTTCCTAAATTAGTAATACGGTTGTTAAACGAATCTGGTTTCCCCATTGACTTTGCTTGTCAGAAGCTCACAAAAGGGGATCACATATGATGCCAGGACACTGCAACCATCATAAATATTATCTACATTGTTCAGCCCTGATGCCAGTGCAGCCTTTAAAACACCACAGTTTTTAAGTTTTTGGAGACTGATTTTTACTATAAAAATATTTTTCATAAAATATTTTAAAAACTAAATCTAACTTATCTAGTTGTTTAATGCAGGGGTGTCAAACTTGCAACTCATGGCCAGATGCATCACATGCTGGCCACCCCCACAGCCATTTTAGCAAAGGGTTTGACACCCCTGGTCTATTGTCTCCTCTCTGCTCTACATGCCATTGAATGAGAAGGAGGTGCTAAAGAGTGACAGCTGCTCCTGGTCCACATCTGAAGTCTCCTGGCCAACTTGCTGCAGCTGCGGCTCACCTTCCTCAGCCTCTTGCTTGTCCGATTGACCCACCTGAGGCTGCTCCGCAGGCTATCACTCTCCAAGATCCAATCCTAATTCACACTCTGCTCTGTCCTTTCCTCCCCTGACTCAAACTCACCTCTTCCTCTGAATTCGCATCAGGGGAAAGGTCTCCGGGCTCATCTATGATAGTGACTGAAGTTACCATGGTGCTGAACCAAGGGGTTCTTGTAGGAAGTTTCTGGAGGTTTCTGAGATTTTTATGTTGTTGAATTTTAATGTCATACTCCTGGAGAAACTGTGCAAGTTGGGCAGCTATATAAATCTATTAAATAAATACAACGAATAATAAATGTTCTCATAATTGAAGCTGTCACGAGCATCCTTGTAGCCATAGGAGTTCACTTTGGGCATTGGTGCCCAGTTCACAATTACAACACATAGTGTCCCACAGTCTTTGAATGCCAATTGGAACCTTCATTGCCAGCTTCCAATAATCAATGGAGAAACTAGTAGGAGGTTGAAAATGGCAGTCACATGACTGTGGGATTCACACAACAATGGCAATTGTATCTGCCGGAACCTATGCCTTACAACCACTCAGCTGTGGAATTCCTGGCACTAATTACCATTACCACAGTTGCCAGTTTTTAACTAACCACCTTCATTTGCACTGAGTTCTTCCTTATGTGCAGTACATAAGGACAATTAAGACTTCCATCTCCCAATATCACTTCAGCTGTGCATTAATAATACTGAAATTTCTATTGGAAATATACTTTGGTACAATAAGTTTATTAAACAGCAGAATCACTGGTGGAAGAGGGTTGACCATATATGTAATTTAGATAAATATCTATATATAAAATGACTCAAAATATACATCACAGTTCCCCTTGACCGGGGAAGAGAAGCGGGATATAAATCTAAATAAATAAATAAATCAGTAAACATTAATACTTGAGTAACCTTCCTAGTTTATCTGTATATTATTTATTTTAATTTCACCTTAATTATTTTATAGGTAACTCAAGACAGTGAACATGCACAATACTTTTTCCTCCTCCTGTTTTTCCAACAACAAAATTCTATGAGGTGGGGAGAGAAAGGACTCACAGTCACCTAGCTAGCTTTCATGTCTAACACAGAACTAGAACTCATAGTCCCCTGGTTTCTAGACTAGCACCTTAAATTAATCACTATGGAAAGTGACTCTCTTTAATATCTACCCCCTCTGCCTGTAATACTGTCAAACTGGATTTCTTCAACGGCCAGATTAACATTGTAGATCTCCTCTGCAGGCCAGGCAGGTGTGGGAGAGGCGGAACAGATGCCTCCTGCAGCACCCTATGCCCCATTTTGGCTGGCAAAGTGGTGCAGGAGGCCCCCCAGGCTGAAAACAGGCCATGTGGGGGCCGTGTTCAGCCCCCGCACACTCTGTTTTGGCTGCCAGAGGCACCACAAGTCAGATTTAAGCACTCCACAGATCCGGCCGATGGGCCTTGAATTTGATATCCCTGCTGTAATGTGTTAAATCAAGGATTAGGCAGAAATTCAGTAACCAAATCCATTTTCCAGTATGGAACTAGCATAATGAAAAAACAAAACAACTTAAAGATTGTCTAAGAAAAAAAATATGGCAAATTAGCCACTAAACAGGAATTAATGATTAATATTTGCTGCCAATAGCTAAAATATAAATTTAAAATAGGTTTACTTCTTGGCCAGAAAGATTTAAGCATTTACTGTTGCACAGATAATGCACATCTGTGCTGATCACTTGTAAATCATTTTCTTTTATGGGGTTTTTTTCCCTACTCCTCCATATGCATGTATCCTGTGAATAATTGGCTACTTAGAATAAAGTTGGATGAGTTTGAGGCAGCAAGAAAGACTGTCATTAACTGCTTTGTGGGTTTACTTGTATACAAGTTCCTTCAGGTGCAGATTACAAGTTTTGTTTTTTCTTACAAGCACTCTTTGTGCTGTCTCAGCTAGCTTTACTAATGAATTAGATGGGAGGCCTGTAGAGCATATGCAGTCACCAAAAATTAAAAATATAAAATAAAAGCAGGCTGCCAACATATTCTAATAAAGCATTCTCATTTGCTCAAGGTGAGCAAATCCATAGGCATGGGCAATTTTTAATAAATGATAACTTGGCTTTGTATCTTTGCCAGAAGCTTCTTCTTCTTTCCACTTCAATGTAGGGGTTTTTTGAGAAACTTCCCAGAGTTACTGGGATTCAGGCAGCATATAAATTGACCATATATTTACAATATATTGCTGTATCATATAAATTATTATTATTATATACACAACATGAAATCAAAGGTGCCACTTTTTAGCTAATGGTCTGCATTCACACTGAGTTCTTCCCAAGAACCTAGCCCAGGGTGTCCAAACTTTTTGCAAGGAGGGCCAGATTTGGTGAGGTGAAAATGTGTGGGGGCTGACGATTCAACCTGACATTCTTTGAACCTTTAAAATTAAATACAAACGAACTATTTTATGAATAGTGCGGTGACAGGAAAAACACACCCCTGTGGGGAGAAGAGGCTGCAGGCCACTCGAAATTTGAAAACAGGCTGCAATTGGCCTGACTTTGGACATGCCTGACCTAGGCTATTGTACTGTGTTGGTGTAGCTAGCATATGGGCACATCCAAGCAGTGTGCATTTATAATCTACAGGAGGAAATTTTGACAATGTGCAGATTTTCTAAGTGTCATCCAGGTTTTTTTATATAATATTCAGTGTATCTATAACTCCTACGATCACCACTGCCAGTTTATGCCATAATCTTTCAACTTCAATATTGAGATTGACCCTGTATTTTCTTGATACTTTGTAATCTTCTCCAATACTTTGTCTTTCTAATAACTAGGATCCATATATAATTTTCTACCATAAACCTCCATTACTTTAGTCTATATGTTTGTGCTACCCTATTGCCATGTGGATCAGGAATTACAATTTTAGGTCAAAGTTCTCGGTTATTTTGCTAATAAAAGACTGAAGATTTCAATGCATAAAAAAGGTTTGTGGCAGAATATATACCTTTGATAACAAAAATCCCTGGTTGCATCACTGGATTATTCCAGTAGAACAAAGGAAGCCCCCTGAAGAAACTAGATGAAAGTATCATTGTCAATTCTAAACCAGATGGATCTAACAAACAAAGTTTGTACCACTCTGAATTCTTTATCTAGTTTACTGTTGGAACTATGCAAAACCTTATTCTGGATTCAGGGTTGTTTCATTTAATTCTACATAAAATCAACTTTATAAATTGGATTGTCAATGCAGAATATGTTCAAATGCATTGATTGCTTATGAACTGATCTGATAATTTGATATTTTTATATGCAATGAAATATTTTTATACACTTCTTAAATAGATCAGATAAATATGGTAACCAAAATGAAAGTCCACATCAAATCAATATTTTGAATTGAATTGATTCCACTATTAAGACAGAATCATCAATTGTTGATATTATCTTTTTGACAAGGCAATCTTAACCGGATAAGTATTAGAACTCTAGACACAATTACGCATGCATCTATCTGGCTCCTGAAATATTATTTATTATGGCCACGTATAGTAGACATTATAGGGTAAAAGATGTACACTATCTATAATATCTGTGTGGCAAGAAACCAGAAGAGCAAGTAAGTATAAGTTAATTAAAATGCAATTAGGAGGCAATCTTGACAAGCCAGGAATAATATGTTTAAAATAGATTTAGAAAAGTTGTGACAACATTGCGGCTACCTTGCCCTCCTTATGCTCGTATTTTGCAAGGTACAAATAAGTGTAATGCACTCAGTAGGTCATACACAATTTCCAGGTTTATCTGGATGTATTTAAGATTGCTGTTTTTGTGTTTTCTTTCCCTTTTCTACTTAACCTTAAAGTATAGTTAACTTAAGATGTCCAAACAGCCCCAAGGAGGTGAAAAAATTGACGTCTATATTTTAGTTTCTTATTTATGCACAAATAAAATGTAAATATGGCGTTTTTGGGAATCACTGTATGAAGCCCAGAAAAAAGAACAGTGTTTCTTTGCTCCTTTTAGGACCCAAAATCTGGGTTCACATATTAGAATGTGTGGACAAGCTCAACTAAACCAGCATGTGCTTTGCTTAAGTTAGTCTTAAGATATTGAGCAAACCCAACAAATGTGTTTCATGAGCCCTGGCTTATGGACAAACTGAATCACTTTTGAGAAACCCATTAAACAGCAACCCATGCCCTGAAACCAGTAGGTCAAAGTTCAGCGCAGTTTAACTTAGAGCATTCTACGTCATCCTTCATTTTTGGCTCTATTCATCTCTGCAGAGAGGCAGCTTTCAGTGATAACTCAAGCGAAGAACAATATTCCCAGCAGCTTGCATTGTAAGTAGAGCTGGAGGGTTCTTAACCATTCAGCCACTGTTGTCTTGCTAATTCACAGTAGTCTTTTTCTCTCAAGCTTCAAACACCTGCAACTTAATGAAAGCGTACATTGTTACTTCAAGTGGGGGAGACAGCACATGCAGTGTCTACTTCAGCAGCAAAAGACGAGGGGGGTGACTTCCCATTTATTCACCCCACTCCCACAACACTCTAAGGGAGCATTGCCATTTCCGCTCATCTGCAGACCATAGGTTTTCCACTAGGTCAATAGGCTTAATATGACACAATTTGCTTTTGAAAAACCAAAAATGTTATTCATGTTTTTCTCTGGAAAAAAGTTACCGAAATTGTTCAGAATTCTCTTATTTCTATCCTGGAAATAAATCATGGAGTTCAAAATGCAGGAATAGCCAAACACTATAGTTGAGATTGACTACGCTATGTCCAAGCAAGAAAGTGACATGAATTATTTTATACTTAGATTCAAACAAACATGCGCTATTCTTAGGTTTCCTGATTGCTTTTTTTTTTTAGGCTTATTCCGTAGAAGAAAATTGAATTATTTCTTGAAAATGTAATAAATATATCCAAATATATTGTGTTGGACTGAAAATGATTTATAAAAATACACAAGGCACCACATGAAGTACTGAATTGGTTTTAGGTGTAACGAATGCTGTATACAAGTGAGCTCCGGAACTCTCTTGATCTCTCCGAGTTCTCTTTTGTGGACTCACTACTACAGTACCACCACCACATCGACTCCCAGTATGGAAGTAGTCATGAGGACAAAGTAAGACCTTTCCAGGTTGAGAATAGGAGATATACTTCTTTTCACTGAACTTTTTCCAGTAGTTACTGATAGGAATTTGTGGCCAGCTCAATAATTAAGATGCTGAATCAAAGTGAACCAGAAAGATTCACTTTGTCCTTGTGAACCAAGGAATGTCTCTCAACCCAACTTACCTCAGAGGATTGAATGAACAAAAAGGTGGAGATCTTCACATAAGGTGTCTTGATCTTTCCAAGGAAAGACAGAACAGAAGTCTATTAAACAAATCTGCTTTGACAATGTTTCTCAGTGTAATTATGCCTATCTTTCAGAACTGATGGATAAACTTCATTTAGAGCAACTAGTTTGAAAATCTTTGAGTTCTCTACAACTCTTCATCTAAAAAGGCATTATAAAAATCAGGGGATGTGGAAGAAACATTATCCAATAATTAGGTTAGCTACTTTAACCTAATTAAAATAGGTTAAATAGCATTTCTCTTAGTTCTGAAAACAGAAACCTTATGCTTTCATGAAACAGGAATCAAAGCTGTGGCAGTCTGTGAATTCTGTGATGGAAAGCTGAAGCAGAATTTTGATATTTGTTTTCAATAAAATAAATACTACCTTCGGCATTATTAGCAGTGCAGAAGTATGCTTATTCCTTTTAGAAATGCCTCCAAGTTTTAGTAGTGCTTGTTCCTAATTGAATATGTATAGAATTGCATTTTTGTTGGTTTCTCTAATCCTTCCAAGATAGAATGCTTTGCTTTTCATAAAAGCTATGAGACGCAACTACATTTTTCATGTGCCTTTTTGTTGTTTATAGTTAGGTCCTATGCTTTTCTTCTTAGTATGCACTTCATCCATTATCTAATGGGTAATCTAGAAAGATTCTGAAATAATCCAATGTTGTAACTCTACCTGAATTAACATAATAGATTATAGAGTTCTTCCTTGCAGTGTCTATCACTAAGCACATTATGAGGGCATATCAGAATAACCTATGATTGACTAAGCCAGATTTTACCTCTGATTTACCTTAGTTTCTGCACTAACCTGAATTTGTTTGCATTAAAGGAGTTGTCCAGATACAAAGTTAATCTTGCCTATTCGTCTAGCTCCACATCTGGTCTTACTGGTAACTTTATCATAATCTTATATTTGTGATTGGTTTATTAATATTTGCCACTTTGATGGAATAATGTAAAACACTGAAAAATACCAGCTGGCTATTATTAGATAATCATTGAACCTGGATGCCAAAAGTATTACATAGTGGTCCTACAATAAGGTGTGGTAGCAATATAGGCTTAATATATTGTGTGTTTCTAGTGTTAAATTCAGGCTGTAGCTAATTCCTTGTGTCCAGCTATTTGTTAAATAACATAGAAATTTAATGAAAATATAATGCACTATATAAAAGAATAACAATTTTAGAAGTATTTATGTGAAGGATTAAACTATTACAGATTATTATTTAGAACACCCAATTTTTAATTGCTCCTGTTCCTATTCCATTTTTGTGGAATAAGGCCAATAAGTTCATGTCAGAGAAAGGAATGTAAAAGTTGGTATATTATCTATTTAGTAAATATCAAATCATTTCGTCTCTTAACATAAATAGTGGTTTTAGGTTATAATAGACAATTCTATTTATTGTCTATTTTTCTTTCTACCAATAAATTTTAATTTGTTTTTCCGTGGCAACTTGTTTATTCAAGACTAAAATATATGTATGATTATTCAAATACATTTTTTGCATACAAGTAAAACTTTCACCTAGCAACTGCTAGCAATTTTCCATTGCCAATTTATAAATCCATTTTTTGTACTTTTTCATGTTGTTTGCATTTTAATACACACTATTCCTTAACAGTACACATTTTCTCATGCATTTAAAGTGGAAAACTTCATCATCAATTCTAACAATTTCGCTGGGCAATTTTGTTTTGGATTCCTTTCTACTTTGAGGAGACTATAGGAAAGGACCCGGAAGATACATTTGGAAGAAAATATCAGGTCTGGATATTACATCTTCTGAAACCCTAATTAAAGATGTAAACCATGTTTTAACTATAGTTTATTGAGTGAATCTAATTGGCTGAATCTGTACAACATCCTGAGGAATAAACAACAAATTACAAATACAATCCGGTTCATGCACCATGACAAATCCAAACCAAACCAAACCATTTTTACCTATATATCTAAAGTATGAATTGAACAGGTAGTCCTCAAATTACAACAGTTTGTTTAGTGACTGTTACAATGGCACTAAAAATGTGACATATATGACCGTTTTTCATAGTTACAACCTTTGCAGCATCCCCAATGGTCATGTAATCAAAATTCAGAGGCTTGGTAACCGGTTCATACCTATGATAGTTACAGTGTCCTGGGCTCGTGTGATCAACAAATGTCTCACTTAACCAGAGAAATTTTGGGCTCAATTGTGATTGTAAGTTGAGGACCACCTTTACTGTTTGGAGAAAATATCCTCAGTATAATTTGGGA
>JANHGC010005896.1:58190-72616 GCA_027560395.1 Boaedon fuliginosus | reverse complement strand
AGGGCCTGGAATTGACATGCCCCCCCCACTTCTGAAGATTGTTGAATGTTGTATGAATGATTGGATGGTTGAGTTTGATTTTAAATTGTGATTTACTGTTTTTTAATTGTTGTTAGCCGTCTCAGGTTTCCCTTGACAGGGGAAATGAGGCGGGGTAAAAATTGAATAAAATAAATAAATAAAAATAATAATAAAAATTATTTTGATTATAAAAATATCAATTTTTAAACCATGTGTACTCAACCTCCATTAGTAAAACATTATTACATTTATATTATTATATGCTAATATTTTTCCTGTCTTAAGTAAAACACATATCTCCTTTTTCATGACATTGTAGAATAACTGTAGCAGACAGCCAGGGTGAGCCCGGGGGTGGGGTGGGTCAAATTCACAATCACTCTAGAGCAGGGCTGTCAAACTCCCGGCTCCAGGGCCAGATGCATCACGCACTGGCCACACCCATGCCCAAGTTAGAGAAAGGTGGAAAAGTCCTGAAACGTCACATGACACTGCCACGATGACATGAGTTTGACACCCCTGATCTAGAGTCTTTACACTGGGAAGTTGACAGCTTGTTTAGGCAACCTCTCCATTCTGGGGGAGAAAGAGTCAGGCACTGGAGAACACATACTGTATTAACTGGATATAATGGTGAACACATGACAGAGAGGCTCTGTGAAGATTGTAGATGCAGATGTTAGTCACAAAGATATTTTTCCATCACTGTTTAACTGTATATGGTTGTTCGTCTGACTCAGTTGCTAAAGGAGACTACCTATAAACCAAATTGGCTCTCAAGCCATGTTAGATAAACTGTTGTAGTTCTTTTTCTTAAAATGTATAGATGAACACAATGCCTGAGAGGCCCTTCTTCCAGTCATCCATTTAATGACCCATGCAGTTAACTACAACAAATGCAAGCAGTCATGTTACATCTTGCTTAATCTCTTTGCTCAACGACTGAGATTCTGGGTCCTGTTTTGAAGATTACTTATACAGTATTTATATTTTCATGTTATAGGTGTGTAAAAAATAAAGAGATTTTAAGTAACAAGCTTACTTTGCAGTTCATTTTCATTGTAATTTCCTGCAGACCGACCTTCCTTCCTTCCTTCCTTCCTTCCTTCCTTCCTTCCTTCCTTCCTTCCTTCCTTCCTTTCTGTTCTCCTCCCTCCCCCCCCTCTCTTTGAAAGGTGATCAGAAGTGATCACATGTCATAATGAGTTTTGTGTAATTTAGCCCTTAGTGTTATCTTACATTACACAGAAAACAGTAAATGTCACCACTATAAGTTGTGGAGAGGTTCTGGAATATAGACTGGAAATTAGTGTTTCCCATTTTTCCCCTTTCAGTCGAATTGGCTGTAAGCAGTCATCAAATGTGACTCAGATGCTAGGAATTAAGAGTGGGAAGTTGAGCCAGGAAGCAAACAGGAGTCAAAACCAAGCTAGATGCCAGATGTTAGAGCCAAGAACAAAGCAGCTGTCAAGACCAAAGGATAAAGATACAAGTCATGCCTGATGAGTAAGCAGAAACATACACACAAGAATGCACATGAAAGGCTATGATTATATTTGCATAACAAGTTTACCCATATTTAATTGAACCATGGTTTTCTAAGTTAACTTGATTTTCTGGGTTCCTATGTCACATTGAACTATAAACTAAGCCAAGTATACATGGTTTGATGTTACAGTAGCTGACTATCCCTTAAGTAAGATCTAATTCAAACAGAAAAATATTCTTCTTGTCCTGGAGAACCTAGACTCCTGGTTTGGGGCAGTTGTTCCAATTCACAGTTCAGTTGTTTGATTAACAAATATGCACGGAATCATTTCTCTTCTCTGCTCCTTAAATTTTGTATATTATATAAGATTATTCATGATTTGCTGTAATCCAAATAGTAGACATCTGGAGTTTCTAAAAATATAATTTTCAAAGTCAAAGCTCCTTTGAGTACACCTCAACTCTTAAAGACATCTTGCAAGTCTAAATGCAGTCTCCCACTAATCTTTGTAAGAACTTGGGCGGATTTTATCTGAGATGCTTTTTCAGGTTGCAGTTCTGTTCTGGATTTAGGTTTCTTTTATCTAACTATTGTCGTTGTAGTGGCACTTCCTCCTGTCCCTCAAGGCCATTCCCTCAGCCACCACTTCGAGTACAATGTTTCCATAATAACTTTTGGCAAAATTGTAGCATTGGAGATACAAAAACTGGCCTTTGGCCATTACCATGATTAGCATTTTTTTTCTAATACTATTCTGCAATGGAGGTGGCAAGAGGGAGTTTGGGTACAACGTAGTGGACAATGTACAAAGTAGTGGTTAAATGCACCAGGCTAAAAACAAAGAGACTGTGAATTCTATTCCTTCTATTAGACATGAAGCCAGCTGGATGGCTTTAGGACAGTCAGTCTCTCTGAGCCCTAGAAAGCAAGCAATGATATATCACAGCAAAGACAACAAAACAATATATCTTACTGTACTGTGAAAGCCATACAATCATTTGCATAAAATATATTAAATATGTATACTGTATATTCCATTCATATTTAATGGACATTATGCATTTTAGGTCAACCTCTAGCCCTTAGAATGTAAGAAAGTTTTCTTATATAGGAAATGGCTATATGGGTGGCTATGGCAACCTTTGGAAATTGTTCATTTTTGACATTTCTGGAATTTTTGGTGTTTTCAGAAAATAGCTACTATGGAACCAATATACCTACCTGTAAAATAGTGGTGTATCAAACAAAATTATTTACCACCCTCCTAGTTGTACCAAATGTGAGTACAATCTCAATTTTCTTAATCTTTTATTCTCCATGAGGTAGAAACATTTCTGAACAAAATACTAGGTTACAGTTACTAGTCTGATTTATTTCCTAAGAAGCCTATGGGACCATAGCAGTATTATTCAAAATAATGTTGAGGTGTGCACTTTGCATTTCAATATGCTAGCTTTCCATTTAATTTATTTTTAATTAAGAGGCTCTATGTAGTAGGCTTGGCAGGAAGCAAAGAAGGTGTCTCTAAGCACATTTATAGCTTCAAGCACTATTGTTTAGCCCTGTTTATCATCTTTTAACCTACTTATAACCTGCTTATCTCCTTATAAAAGGTGTTCTAAAAGTTAAATATTTATGTGCCACAACCTGACTGGAATGCACTGGCGAATTAGTAGGATATAAGTGGCTTTAAATAAGCTTGCAATCTGTTTGTAAGAAGAACTCATTTTTTCTTGCTGTTCAGGTTTAAGACTCAGCCTTCTCCTTCAGTGGGCCTAAAGACTAAGGTTGACAAAAATCAAGATGAACCTGCACTTGGGGGAAGTGGGGCAGGTTCATTCTATCAGCACTCATTCATTCTGTAGTGATCTACAACAGCCATTCTGTTGGGTAGCTTGAGAGAGATCATCACCATGTGGTCATGCTTTGTAAAAGGTATATACAGGTAATCTTTGATTTACGATGACCCCCTTAGAAATTTTTTGAAGTTATGACAGACCCTGGGAGGGGAGGGTCTGTCATAATTTCAATTGCAACCTGGATTCAAAGTTTTGATGTCTGCCCCCTCCTGTCTGCAGTTGTGTGACCACATTTTGGATGCTTGGCAACCATCTGGCATTTACAGTCATTTGCGGCATTTATTTCTGGTTTTTGGCAAAAAACACCCTACAGGATCCATTTAATAACTGCCATGAAAAAGGTAATAAAATCCATCAAGGATACACAGTGACCTTTATGACTGTTATGACGTACGACTGAAATTACAAATTGTAAATCAAGAATCGCCTGTAGTATGTATTGATGCTTGGATAAATTCTTTTTTTTCCCTTATCCTGAGATCTTTTTAGAGGAAAAGGGGATAAAAAGCTTTAAAGAAATAAAATCCTAACTCTAAAAGTTCCTCCTTTTTTCTCCCTTTCTCTCTAAATTATCAGCCTCCTTTAATGAAATAGTCTATTTAAAAACAAGGTTCGGCATGTTGTACAAAGCCCTTGAGTTAAATACATTCTATAAGGCCATGTAACCCAGCCAGGAAATAATTTGTTTATGGATGGATAGGACAGCCTGGCAGAAAAGCTCTCTTTCCCCTGTCATTCAAGTGGGATTAGGACCCTCCATCTCCTCCTCCAGTAGGCATAAGGGGAAGGGCTAATGGAAGTCAAATGGCGCTGCACTTGGATTTTTACCAGAAGAGAATTAGTTGCTGCAATACGCAGAGAAATTCCAGAACTCCTGCAGTGAATGACTCAAAAATATTACACTGGAAGAAGGACTTTTAAACTCTCCTTTAGAACTTGAAAGGAATTTTTAAATACTTAGTTGAATGGTATTTTAATAGTTCCTATTTTTACGGTGTAGATCAGGGGTGTCAAAGTCACATCGCCATGGCAGCATCACATGATGTATCAGGACTTTTTCCCCCTTCGCTAAACCAGGAGTGGGCATGGCCAGTGCGTGATGCATCCAGTCCGTGGGCCGGGAGTTTAACAGCCCTGGTGTAGATGGAGTAGTCTATTATATAAATAGCATAGTTTGTTCCTGTTTCATACCCTTGTAAGTTTAGTTAGTGGATTTAAGGTTCTTGTATTATAGTTTTTATTTGTATACTATTGTGGGTTTTGTCTGGGATACTTCATCTAGGCATTTGATTCAGATAAAATTCATGAGACCTGATTCAATTCTAAACTGAGCAGAGTATGTCATCTCCCATTCAAGGTCATCCATATTGGATAGAAAATTTGCAAGTCTCATTTTTCCACACATTTGTTCTCAAAGATTCTGGCATTAGAAAGGCAGCAGAATCGAAGGCTCCTGATCCATGCAGAAATCACCTAATGAAAAGAAGTAACCCACTCCAATATTGTATTCCAGAGGTATTGCTAACCAGTTTTTGCAGCTCAGATCTAGTAGCCCTAGTTTTGGAGATTTACTTTGGGGACAGATAATGGTAACCTTAAGGACTGGCCTTTTGGTGTTCTTAGTTATACCACAGCTACATTTTTTCTTTGTGAAAATTAGGGGAAATGTTTTGAAATGAAGACTAATAAACAATAAAATGCATAATAAGATGGTCAGTATCCCCATGAAAGCTTGTTCAGGAATGAAATGTATAACCTTTGATTTCAGCAACTAAAAATAAAGAGGAGAAAGAGAAAACCAAAGATTGCTTAAAATGATATGGGCTCCATCTGTATATAACACAGATCTTTCTGCTTGTACAGTTTCATAAATTTAAAATTGATGCCTCGAAAAACAAAACTGCTCTGGGTCCAAAGAGTGACGCATATGCTGCTGAATTCCATGCCATCATCTGTTTAGAACAGAGGTGTCAAACTCAATTTCATTGAGGGCTGCATCAGGGTTGTGTCTGACCTTGGAGGGGCCTGACCAAGGGGCATGGCAAGCTTGATGTCACTTGTGTCGGGGACACCTGTGGTGGCCTAAGTGCTCTGCTAGTGAAAATGGGCTCCCAAGCTCCGTTTTCAGCTGTGTCGGCCTCCTGCAATCTTCTGCCAGTGAAAACAGAGCTCAGGAGCGCAGCTCTCACAAACTCCATTTTCAGCAGTGACAGCCTCCTAAAACCCTCTGCCAGCAAAAATGGTGCTGTTTCAAGGGCAGCCCTGTGGGCCAGTTCCACACATCCTGTGGACCAAATCCACTCCACAAGCTTTGAGTTTGATATCCCTGGTTTAGAAAGACCAAATCTTTCCAAATGAATGTATGGCATGAAAAGAAGACTAAAATATAATCAACAGTAATAGCATGCAAGTACCACCCCCATGAGCAAAGACAATACATTTTTAAAAGTACTCTCTTTCACAAATAAAGGGCACAATCGAATGAAAACTCCAAACCAATGTAAACCATCAGCAGAGAAATTTAGAGGGGAAAAAAACAATGCTGCTGATAATGGAATGCTGAAATTAGAGGTATATGTGTAAGCTCTTCATCTTGTGGACTGTAGAGCTTTCAGAATTCATTTCAATGTGCCACGCTCACATATAAGTAAGCCACTCTCTCAGCCCAATATACCACACAGAGTTGTTGTGGGGAAAATAGGAGGAGGAAAGTGTGTCAGATATGTTCATTACCTTGAGATATTTGTAAAAACAATAAAGGTGGGGTACAAATCCAATAAATAAGTAAGTATCCTGAATCACAAGAGCTAGAAAAATCAAAGGTATATGCAGATTATACCTTCCTAAGACTAGGCAGTTCTTTTGCATTTTTTAAATAATGTGTAATCTAAAGTTTATGAAGCAGAAGATACAAGGGAATGAATTACACAAAATATAAGAGAATGAACATGAAGAATAACACTAAAGTCAATAATTCCAAGAAGCAACCAAATCAAAACAAGCAATCAATATAGTACTGCTGGGGGAAATGATACCTAATTTATATCAATGATAGCTTGCTGAGTTTAGCTGGACCTGTCCACTCTGTTGTTTTATCCTGTTGATTGTAAAGCTTTTGGAACACTTTTGAAAACAACAGTGCATATATAAAGTCATCCTGAACACTAACTTCAATAGAAACCAAAGCAACAAACTTCTGCCTGCAGTTACGCATATATACTGTATAAATATAGTCATGCATGTGCTGCACAAACCTTCAATGTTACCTTTAGCATTCCCTCTGGAGTGCTACTCTTCCTTAACCCTTATCTTGCTACAATTTCTGTTAGCATTGAATAGATAGAGAGGTGTGAACTTGAAGTGCTACCATATCATGCTTCCTTTGAGCCACAGCATGTCCAATTTGACACAAGGGGTGATCTGCCAGTGAGCCTGGATCACCTTTGGCATCACATACTCATTTTCAACAAATGCCAGGGTTGTTTTTTTTTTGTTCCTGACCATCAGTCTTTGGATTATTAACAGAGGGGGATGTGTTGATGCCTAAGCATTAACACCTTTGCCTCTTCTCCTGGCAGTGGGTTCTTTCTTGCGCTTGCCATGAATGATACCAGCTCACGTCACCATTGCTGCTGCAGGAATGGTATGGTATTCCAATATTTCATCAGTTGTCTTCCTTTGCCCTTGACCAATCAACCCTAGCATAGCCCTCCCTATTTCTATACCTATTTCTTTCTTCATTGAATGTAAACTACTCCCCTCTAACAGAATCATAAATGAGAAGAAAAAGAAAGAGAAGGGATTTGTTAGGGCTGTGTGGAGATAATCTACCTGGGTGACCTAGTTGGTTTATGAAAAATTTCTGGTACTAAGTGTGAGAGTTGACAGAAAGAGAAGTACTAAAAGGCTGCTGTTTGTTTTCTTTTATTCTCATATGATAGTAGAAAGTGTTTATTGAAACATTGTAACAATGTATCTCTTCTTTCTAACAACCTGAGGCACCAGTTTAGTGAATACTTAGTATACAGTCTTGAGAAAGATTCCACGTAGCAAGAACATTGAGACCAGTTCTACCCTCCTATTTATAGCTTTCAGAAAACAGTCATTCTCTTTTACTGTTATGGTTTAGAATTTTTGTGTCTGGTTTTCAAATGTTCACTCTGCCTCCTCTCTGACATCATCTCTTATGCGACGATGCCATATCTCATATTTCTTTGCAAGGTTGCCCTCATTAACTGCCAGGCCGTCCTCTTCTGCTGTCCCTATCTCCCCCCCCCCCACCGCTTTTCCTCTTTTAGATCTCCAATGCTATTATCTATACCGTTCTCCCAAGAAGCATAAGGAGAAAGTGTTTTGGGAGTGATCCTAACACTAAGGCTGTAGAAGCCAATAAAAGAAAAGTGTGAAAAGTATCTCATAACACACTACCCCTTCTGAAGCAGCCTCCTGATCATAAACTTTGGCCTGGTTTTAATTAGTACTTGAACATATGATCAACTAGTTCTGTCTGAGTTGCATTAAGTGCTTTGATTTCTCCACTGAAAGGCTGTACGATCCCTGGGACTAGCAGAAACAGATTCTTCTAGAAAATTAGGAATAGCTGTAAAATTGGTAGACTGGGAGGAAGCCAGTTGTGTTACTTTTTCAGCAAAGTGAATGCAAGAGATGGGGACAAGGTGTGGGTGGGCATACTACCACCACTGTATACAATCATCAGACTAAAAAAATACTTCATGTCTGAAGTTCAGAACCACTACCTGAACAATGATTACTGTTCCAATATTTTTGATATAATTTTTGCAAAGAATAAGGGTTTAAGTCAGTCATAAAGTAAAAGAAAACAACCAGTAATTTTTAGGGCTTCTTCTTGTCTCCTAACTGAAACAAATTCAAACTTTGTTCAACTTTGCCTTTGTTTTTCCCAATGCTTGCATTTTTAAAACCATTAAGCTACCCTTTTTGTTATTGTGATCTAAATGTTCTTTTGATTAAAATTCTGCTTTGATGGCTGTGGGTAACAGTGTATTGGGAACCTCAGAGATGCTAGGCAATCAGACCCATGCACTGCTGGTTTTCATGATGAAAAATTGGGGATAAATCTCTCTATATATTTGTCTTCTCGGGCTTTTGCTCTAAATGGTGATGTCCACTTGATCCTGCTATGATATTTCAGCTAGGTTATATTTTTAGCACTTCTGTCATTTCCATCTGAGATATAAGATCTTTTTTCTTTCTTTCTTTTTAAAATATTGTTTAAAATGTTTTCAGTTATGTTGGGAGCAATTTGCTGACTTTGTAAACAGCTCAGAGTGCTGTAATGCACCATGGACTGGTATATACGTCTAAGTGCTATTGCTATCTGCTTCTTAAGTGAAAACCTTTATTTACAATTTAACAAACTACAAATACATTCGAGAAGCAAAGAGCTGAAAATGTAACATCCTTCCTACCCTGATCCATGTTTACCAGCTGCCAACTGCTGTTGATTTGAATTCAGCAGTAATTCTTGTGGAGAGGATGTTTTCAGGTTGCTGAAAGAATACTGAGTAATTTAGCTGTTGAATATCTCATTAAAAATAAGAATAAAATACTTAAGAGTCATCTTGGAGGCAGAGCATGAGCTTAGCTCAGCTATTGGTGAATTCTAAGACATAATTATTTATTAAATTTATATGCTGCCCATCTCACTGTCCTGAGTGACTCTGAGCAACTTAAAGTAGTATAAAATCATTAATTATAAAACACATTATAAAACACATTAAAATCAGTAAAAATAAGATTAATATCCAATAAAAGATTAAAACCAAGAGAGCAGACAGTATTGGTGGTGGACTTTTGTATTTCAAAGTCTTTGTATTCCAGCTCCAGCATAGAACAGTCCCATTGCTAAACCCAATGCTAATCAAAAGGGCCATGTTTTAAGGCTCATCCAGAAGGCCAGGAGGGTAGATGTCTATGGAGATTCTCAATCATCTAGATCATGGTTGTCCTAAAGGTGCTTTTTCCAAAAGGCAACTGGACTTTCTTAGTTTTTTCTTTGAAAACATTTTGCTTTTCATCCAAGAAGCTTCTACAGTTCTGACAACTGAACTGAAGAAGCTTCTTGGATGAGAAGCAAAACATTCTCAAAGGAAAAAAAACAAGACAGTTCAATTGTCTTTTGGAAAAAGCACTTTGGGACAACCAGAAGGGCAGAAGCAGATGTCACCTCAGAAGGCAAGTTGTTCCACAGGGTGGGGCCTTCACAGAAAGACTCTTCTCCTTAACCCCGCTATCCAAAATTTGTTACCTGATGGAGTCTGAGGAACACCTCTTCTGCCAGTCCAAACAGGGTGGGTCAATCCCACTGGAGCAAGATGGTGCCTCAGACAACTGGCCTAAGCCAGGAAGTCCTTCCAATGCAAAAATCAACACCTTGAATTGGAGCTGGAAGAAAACTGGCAACCAATGCAGCTCACAAAGCAGCTTTGTTATGTATGCCACCCTAGGGGCCTCCAGAAGTGTCTATGAAGTAAAAAATAAGTTTATTAAGAAATGCATGAGATGAAATCTTCTCACTTCTACCTAAACTACATCTTGGAGAGGAAGGTGGGGAGATTTCCTCTCATCTCTTAAATACATCTAAATAAGAATAGGCCAAGTCATGAAAACTTAAAGTAGATTTGATATAGGTGGGGGATCAAAGAATCTCCCTGCAACACAAATCTCTCTTCTAAATCAGAAAAACCTGTCCATGTGGAACATCGGCTTTCTCCCTTGGCCCTGCCCCCCAAATGTTAAGATCAGTCCCCTGCTACCAGAAAGTTGCCCATTCTGACTTACACCATGGTTTACATGCCAAACTAAGTCTTATGCTAAACTAGACATTATGACTTCTTTTCATACCTCTAAGTGCTAATCTGTAAAAGTAGTTTCAATAAATCTTCAAGGCTTTTTGGTCAACCTTTTTAAATTGGCTTGGCATTTTTAAAGAAAGTTTACTCTTGTATTTCCAAATTTACTGGATTACAGCTGACTTGCACATATATTGAATGTTATGGTGTTATAGTCAAACTAGATATGTCTGTGGTGGTCAAGATGGAAAGACTGATTTGATTTATGTTTTATAATTTACTGTTGCATGAACTCATACAGTTCCTTTATCTGTAACCTATTTCATTTTAGTATTTTTGAAATCACACAATCATGGTTATTACATTCTCTTGTTTCAATTGCTTTACTTATCTTGCATGTCAGAGGTTTTCACAGTTCTTTTTGGTAGCGAACATACAAGGTTTAGAGAGAGAGAGAGAGATGATTCAGCAATTTATATTTTAAACTGTTTTTTTTATTTTTACAGGCTGGAAATAATACTTGGTTACTATTTTTAAGAACAATTTCAATCCCATTCTAAAGTATGCCATAACAGCCATTAGCTTGAAATAATGTTTAAAGAAAAGGCTAAAAGACCATCTCATATTTTTGTATACCCTGCTAGCCAGTTCTTGGGGGAGGCGGGGGGGGAGGAAAGAAACTGACTCAGATTTATGACGGTTGAAATTTTGCTGGGTCATGCAAAAGGTTTTTTTAAAAACCTTTTGACAAGCAAAGTCAATGGGGAAGTCAGATTCATTTAACAACCATGTTACTAACTTAACAATTGTAGTGAGTCACTTAACAAGGTCATAAAATGGGGCAAAACTCAGTTTACAACTGTCTTTGGACTCAATTGTGCTCATAAGTCGAGGACTACCTGTATATAAACTCTTTGCACACGGTGTTCTTGCAGCATGTCTAGTTTGGTCTTATTCCTTCTTTTAGCTGTGAATAAGATATTATGCCCATAAGAATTCAGAGGGTGTCATGGTTAAGCAACTGAGCTGTGAAGTACTCTTTCTGCTATGAATCCCTAAGTCCCTTTCTCTCAGCCTCATTACCCTAGGGGCCGTTGTAAGGAATACAAACTAAGGTAGGCAAAAGTCTCTGAGCACTCAAATACAAATAAACATTAGGAAAACAGAAGATAATTGTTCCAATTTACATACGTGTGCATGCAGTGCAACTTACATTAACCCTAACCCTAACCCTGAATGAAACACAAGAAAAAAAAATCAGTGATTCAGGATAACTGACGTTTGTGGACAGCAGGAAATAAAATAGGCAAGACTGTAAAAGTGAACTGGAGAATTTTAAAGAGAAATATTCCATATATAGGTTTATATTATATCTGCCGAGACCCAGTTCTTCTCCTTAGATATGTGTTAGAATCAATTTATTTTTCTCACTCTCCTTTTATCTCTTTAGTTAAATGCAAAAAAAGGCAACTATAGGAATTGTCAGGAGAATTCTCTGGAAGCACACTTTAGTATACTCTATGCAAGGAAGAATTAATAGGGAGCACACCATTTTCTTCCTGCCAGCGATGTTGCATGGTACGAACCCTCTGCCTTGCGATGATGAGCTTCCCCAAAAGCAAACCAGGTAGCAGCTGTCCCCACTTCTCTGCAGCATCAATGCCGTAAGTAAGTGCAGCTTGCCTCTGGTCAGTTGATGTGCAAGGTATGACCAAGTCTGACAATTTGATGATGAGATGTGGCTACATTTAACATGAGGGGGAAGACTCCTCTGCTGTTGTGCCCGGATCAAGTGTGGGACTTCAGAGGCAGCGTGGTGAAACCAGACACCCTTTCTTTCAGGCAGCAGCCCCGGCAGAGCTCTGTGGGATACAAACCTAACTCTTTTAATATTATTACCAGATTTGCAAGCTATTAGCATAGGCTTTTGTAGAAACCAGTGCCGGAGTTCAGGGCTGCCCTGTCATACAGTTAGATTCTCAGTCTCCGCTGAGTGGGAGGGTCACACTGTGTGAGACTAATAAGGACAGAGATGCATCCCCCTTCTCCCTTTCTTTAGAGACTCCAGCAACTCCTCCTCAGCAGCTCTGAACTGGCCTTGGCTTTGCTTCTAGGGGAAACTTAATAAATAAAAATTGAAGGTAAGAGCCTCTTCTTTATGACCAGCTGATTTATGCCAAGCCTAGCCCACAAGTACTGTCTGCTCTGCTGTTGAGTTTTGTCAGCATTTAATGGAGCTCTCAGTGAATTTTGTGATAGATTGCCTGCTGATAAATAGATTGCTTCTTTGATGCTGATTATGTCATGCAGCTTGCCGAGTTTTGCGATAGCAGAACAGGCGCTTATTTGCACAAGAACCTTGATTGAAAATGCATCGCCTCTTCTGAGAGCACAGGACACAATTGAAAACTAAGGCTTAATGTATATAAACTGGTAGAGCGAGAATGGATTCTACGGAGAGTTTTTGTTCACTTTCTAGAATGTTAAAGTAAACCGCTCTTAAGTGTGTATATGTGTGTTGAGGTGGCTGTTGCTCTCTTTCATAGCTGGACCACAACAGTGAAATGTGTATTGCGTAGGTAGGAAAGGTATAGTTTAAAGGAATGCTGGAATTTTAACGGGTTGTGTTTCCCATGGGCAACTACAGCGTTTCTGCATTTTACTGGGTCAAACTCTCTCAGTCTCTTGTGCTATTTTGAAGATTTGGGATCAAGAAAAGCGATCTCTCTGAGGCTAAGCAAACAGGGTAACGTGCATCATTATTTGTAAATGAATTTCTAGTACTCAGTTAAAGGAGTCGTTCAATTTCTCTTGTGATTTTATTCGGAGCTGAAATGGTATCTTTCCCTAATGATGCTATTTCTGAAGACTTTACTATTCTGCTGTGTTGTGTTGCTGTTATGCATAATCACAAATGTATCTAGGGCATTGCTTTCAGCAAAGGTTAGAGAGTACCATTCCTATGAACGGGAAGAATTTTAAATGACCCGTTCTAATCTGAAGGCTCTGAATAGGCTACCCTTTATTTGGATTGTGCTTCTTTTCTCTTTGTTATTAGCAAAGAACAAAATGTAAAGACGTTTGCAGATTTCCGAGTACAACCTTACTATACTTCCACTGTTCATTTCACTTTGCTATGCTGAAAAGATAGCCCAGCCATTCCCATCCTACACCTCACACCACAATAAGTGTAGGTCTGATGTGTATCTCCTCTTGGTCAGAGCCCTATTTCAGCTATTCCACAATGTGCTTGGCTTACTACTCATAGAGGACAAAACTATTTTTAAAAATGTACAAAGTCCAGGAAAGCCGTTTTTCCTTTTCTCCTAGCTCCTTTCTGCAGTAATACAGTCGCCATCACTATTTTAATCATAGCTTTGAAGAGGGCCTCCTGAGGCAGCAGCTATAGTAAGTGTGAGTCCTTTTTTCACTTTGCGTTTTGCCTCAATATTAAAGAATTCTCTCAAGGATGAGTTCTTCTGAGTTTTACCCAAGAATGACATATGTTTATGAAGGCTGAAACTCTGCTCTGTCTGCTTCCCATGTTACCTAAAAACAAACCTGTGAATTATCCTACATATTTGTCTCAGTTCCTTGTAAAATTGCTCCACTGTGGCTTAGAATAATTCCAAAGGCTGGAATTAGCCCAGGTTCACACTTTTCTAACATATGAGTGTAACTGAAATTGTCCTTGGTTTGGGCCACATGTTCACATTGTGGATTTACGAGAACTGTGATGAAAGCATGCAGTTTCCCAATGGAAAAGGTGTTGGGTGGTGTTAATCAGGATGTGAATGGCTTAAAATAGAAACATTAAGGTCTTTGTACACTTTGGTAGCAAGGAAGTAGTCACAAAAAGACATGCTGGCTCAGGACATTGAGATTACTTTTTAGCGGCTCGACTTTGTGACTCTAAGAATACTAGAGATGGGATATATTGTACTTATTAAAGAAGTAAAAACATTCCTGTCTTGATAACCATTGATATAAACCCCTCCCCAAAATGTTTCTATACCTGTCTGCTTTTAAAAAGATCTGAATAAGAAGGCATGATAACTGTACCAGCTACTGAAGTGTCAGTGGCAGACTTTTACTGTGTTACCTTAAGGTGTATGTTTAAGTCCTGATCAGAATACCTCTAATTCAGGGGTGGGTTCCTACCGGTTCGCTGGTTACCCGCTTCGTAGGCGCGCTTTCCGAATGCCTGTCAAAAGCGCGCTGCGC
>JANHGC010005896.1:5386-18105 GCA_027560395.1 Boaedon fuliginosus | reverse complement strand
GCCAGGTCTTTGTGGCTTTACGGAAGGCCAGTAAGGTGGGGATGGTCCTGATCTCTACAGGGAGCTGGTTCCAGAGGTCGGTGCTGCCACAGAGAAGGCTTTAGCATGGGGGCCCACCAGCTGACATTGATTGGCTGACGGGACCCGTAGCAGGCCAACTCTGTGGGATCTAACTGGGCGCTGGGAGGCATAGAGTAGCAGAAGGCGGTCTTGAAGGTAGCCCACTCCTAAGCCATGTGGGGCTTTAAAAGTTGTTACTAGAACCTTGAATTGCACCCGGAAGACAACTAGCAGCCAATGCAGCTCGCAGAGGATCAATGTTATACAGGTGCCAGGTTTTTTCTTCCCCAAGGCAAAATCAAAGATCCATCCCCTTTACCCACAAGTCTATCACATGGTCCAATCAACTGTCCTTCCCTTGGCACCATTTCTTCAGAACCTCCCTTCCAGGTGCAGGCTAATTTCGACCTTGACATTTATAGGAATGTTGTTATGTCTATTTTTCTACTCACTAAGAATTCCCCCCCTCCCAGTTTCCCAGGCTATAATTATGGTAGCCTAGAAGCAATTGCAAACTTGAATATATGGCTTCTGAGTCTGACACTTCGCTTTTGAGGAACAACGGACTGCGTAGTCATTGTTCTTCTACTAAGAGAACAGCAGGCATATGAGGACATGAGCCTTTGAAACTTGCAGATACTATCAAGCTTTTGAGTAGGCTGCTCTGAGAATATGATTCTTCTTTGATGTAGTGAAGTGATAATACACAGCATCAAATTTTAATTCTTCAGTTCTCAGGGTGACAAGCACTAAATATGTATGCAACTGCCAATACTCCCATCCTAGTAACAAGAAGCAAGCAACTTAAACATTTTGCATGAGTGAAGACACATAACAGACTAACTGGGAAGCTGATGCCAGTGGGGAAAAATACAAAGACATTTGCAAAGCCATAAGCATGGAATCATGGAATCAAGAGACAAAAAATACCAGGTCCTTTGAATCCTGATTAGTTTTCAGTCTGAACTCAACTTAAAACCATAAGATATAATAATAGTACATTTTTAATAGAAATTTTCTTTTGTATTTTTTCCCAAACATTCTTATTCACTTTGATGGGGAAAAAATGACTTCATTTTTTCCCCTAAAGAAAAAAAAAGTGCTGAACATGGGGGTGGTGGAGAGGAGCTGCACCCCTTCCCATATTTCAACAATGAAGCAAGTTTGAAAACACAGCATGAGAAATAAATTCTAAAGAAATAAGGTCTTGGCTGAAAACTTTTCTCTCCCAATTTCCTCTTCCTCCTATTTTTCTTTTCCATTGCCGCTGAAGAGAGAATAGCATAGCACAAATCTATTATGGTAGACACGAATGACCCACACCAGGATCCTCTTTAAATCAAACAAATCAGGCTGCACTTACCAGTATCTCATGATGAACTTAAAGCAGGGAAGGAACACACTGAAGAATGTTTCATCCCTCTCAAGTCTGTTATGTGAAATATTTCAACATTCTTCAAAACCTGTGCAGGCAAGGGGATGCAAGCAATCCCATCACTAAGAAGATATAGGTCAGATCATGGAAATCCTCCTTCAACTCCTGCTGTGCTACCTCATTGATGTGATGTTGAAGATGTTCCTGGGCAAAATGAACGAAGAACATTAGGGTCATATCCCAACCACATGTACACCTGTGAGAGTCATTCAAGGATGAAGATCATCCCAGCTAAAATGAACAGCCAACAGCCTAGATGGTAGGCTCAAGATCCAGGTGGATCTTGACAGACTTGAACACTGGTCCCTATGTAACAAAATGAAATTAACTGTAGAGAAAAGTAAACTCTTACCCTTAGGCAAGAAAAACCAAACTGTACATATAGACTGGGTGAAACCAGGCTTAATGTCAGTAACTGTGAGAGGGATCAGGGAGTCTTAGTGGACAGCCAGTTAAATATGAGCAAGGGGTGTGCAACAGGATTGTATTACTGGATACAATCAAGATCAAGTGAGGTACTAATACCACTTTATAAAGCCTTAGAAAGACCACACCTAGAATACTGCATCCAGTTTTGGACATCACACTATTAAAAAGATATTGAGACTCTAGAAAAAGTGCAGAGAAGAGCAACCAAGATGATTAGGGGACTGGAGACTAAAACATATGAAGAATGGTTATAGGAACTGGGCATGGCTAGTCTAGTAAAGAGAAGGACCAGGGGAGACATGATAGCAGTGTTCCAATATTTGAGGGGTTGCCACAGAGAGGAAGGGGTCAAGCTATTTTTAATATTTAATATATTAACAGAGTTGGAAGGTACCTTGTAGTCATTGAGTCCAACCCCCTGCCCAAGCAGGCAACATCCTGCCCAAGCAGGAGACGGTTTTAATCGCTCTCGAGAATTGAACCACCGAGCTGCTGACCTTAGTGGTACACAAGCCTAGCATCTTACCATGTGAGCCATCATCTTGTTACCCTGAAGGCCAGACAAGGAATAATGGATGGAAACTGAACAAGGAGAGATTCAATTTAGAAATAAGGAGAAATTTTCTGACAGTGAGAACAATCAACCAATGGAACAGCTTGCCTTCAGAAGTTGTGGGAGCTTCATCACTTTCAAGAAGAGATTGGACTGCCATTTGGGAACTAATCAAGTAGAGGAGCAACCTAGAACTAAGGAGAACTTTCCTAACAATGAACAATGGACCAGCGTGCATTCAGAAGTTATGGGTTGTGAGGTATATTCGATGCGATGGTCATTGCTATGGCTTGATGATGAAGTTAAGACTCAATCTTCAGCAAACTACAATAACAAACTATTTATTTAGTTATATGCATACAGTATATACATTAATGAATAGGACATCCCATTCATTCGTTATTGTCTGTGATATGCAGATAATAGAAACGGTCCATACAGTTAGAGGTCCAGGAGAGAAGTGAAGTAGGAGTGCAAAGAGAGTTCTGGGTAAAGTCTTCATGTAGCTCTCTGATTGGCTGATAAGAAGCATGTGCCAATATGGCTCTCCTTTAACCCCTTCAGTCTTTTTATTGATACAACAAGTGATAACAATATCCAACATGGGTGTTCCATCACTGGAGGCTTTTAAGAAGAGATTACTGCAATGCACTCTACTTGGGGCCACCCTTGAAAAGCATTCAGAAGCTTCAACTGGTTCAGAATGTGGCCACATGAGCAGTCATGGGTGTTCCCTGATACACCCATGTCACACCCCTCTTGCATGACTTGCACTGGCTCCCACTGGCTCCCAGTAGGCTTCCGGGTTCAATTCAAGGTGCTGGTTACCTTTAAAATCCTACATGGCATTGGACTGGGTTACATCTGAGACCGTCTCCAGACACCATTTGCCTCAGCAGGGAGGTCATGCAGGGTGGGTCTCCTTCAGATACCATCGGCCAGGCAGTGTCACCTGGCAATTCCACGGGGGAGGGCCTTTTCCGCAGCAGCCCCAGCCCTCTAGAATGATCTACCTCCGGAGCTCCGGAGTGTCCCAGATCTGAGAACCTTCCACAGAGCATTAAAGACCTGGCCTTTCTGGCGGGCTGGACTAGTTTGACCCACCAAAATTTAGCCATTTTTAGGGGGATTTTAAATTGTTTATATTTTATATATGTTTTTATCAATGTTATAACAAGAGTCCTTTGGGATTGGACAGCCTATTAATTTAAATAAAATAAATAAATAAGTAAAGATTGGATAGCTACTTGTCTCAAATTGTATAGGGTCTGCTTCTTGAGCAAGGGTGTTGGATTAGAAGACCTCCAAGGTTCCTTCCAAATCTGTTATTTTGTTATTCTGCTAACATATTTGAATCCAGCTCTGTCCAATTGGTTTGTTCACATGATCAACCTGAATTTATTTCTTCAGATACTAACTTTTTGTTGTTGTTCCTTATATGACTACAAGTATGGCGATACATGTTTGAAGTGTATCTGCAGTGTGAGAAGGAAGTGTTTAAAAAGTTGTCTATTAATGTTCTTCCCTCTATTCATCTGCATTTATTCCTAAATAGTAGTTAGGTGCTATGATGTACAAAAAGTGTGGCCTTTCTCAGAAATTATGATTAACTTGTATGTATAACCTACTGGTCTGCTAGTATATTTCTTAACTTGAATTAGAGGCTATAAGAGGTTTTTTTGGTTTGTATTTAGAGATCACCTGGGGTGAAATTCACGTTTAGGCAGAAAGCCAGTGAAAAACTGCCTATCAGATTGCACTTGAGAGTCGTATGTAAGTCTTGTGCCAGGCACCAGGCTGATCAGGAATATCTTCTGGAAAATGTGCTGCATGAATGGGCAGCTTGCCTAATTATTTATCCCATGAAAGACAAGAACCCCTCAGTGTAGGGTGTGGTAAAGAAGCAACAGACCGGAATTGCTGCCAGCAAACATGACTGAGTATGTGAGGTTCCTGTTGTTGGCTTACAATAATCATTTCATGAGCAATCCTCTAAACACAGAGATCAGGCATAATTTCAGCACTTCTGGACTAGCCATCTTAATGCAAACAGTACACTGAAAACCCTAATGGAAGAGTCATAAAATGAGTGTCCACTTAGGCAAAACTTTCATAAAACTACAGACATGGAAGAATTTCTTCCCCTTTTATCTGGTGATGTTTTCCCAATATACATATATATGTCTACTTAAACACTAGCAATTTGGTCGTACACCCGATTCTCCCTTTCTCCATCTTCAGATCAGTTTATAGGTGTAATATCAGTGTTTATAGATTAGTGCCTCAAAATATAGGGATATATGTACTTTTAATTTCTCGGGGCATCTACAGTTCTGATTATATGGAAGGAAGTTCATGCCTTGTAGCCAGGTGTATGTCTGAATAGGATCAACATATAAAAGCTTGATCTGAATTTGTGCCATTGCCATTCTCACCTTTCATTGGTAAGAAATACAATAGCATGTTTTATAAATTATTTGTAAAAAAAAAAAATGTGTGTGGTACAATTACCAAAATGAAATGTTTTGTTTCAGTGTTAACCATTGAACACTAGACCAAAGTATCATTGGTTTGTTTGAGATTTAGTGAGTTCTGTGAAACAATCCAGTTTTGGGTTAGCCAACAAGTCATAGTTGAGCAAAATGTAGCTTAAAACATGTCTGATTTAAAACTTAAATAATGAAGTCTGAAATATAATGGGATGTTTTTAACATACTTTCTATAGGATTCTATAGCAACAGTGCAACAGTGCAAATGGGGAGTGTGTCTAGTACATAGTGTGCAGTAATTTTTCACAGTTATCTTTAGAAGGATTACTTTTTACTGTAACAGTGGTTTTCCTGATTAAGAAAAAGTTGACTTTCATGATGGAAGAATGGAATTTTTATTTATTTTTCTGGCAAAAAGATGGAAATGATTTCATTTTTAATTATAATTTTAAAGCAACATATGTATGCAATGTAATAAAGATGATGAAAAGTAGATTTCCAACAGGAAATGGTAGCATTACACCTGAACAGTTATGACTCTAGTAACCTCAAGAAATGGAACAGTCTTTTGAATACAGTAGAGTTGCTGAAGTACCTATGAATCCCAAATTAGTTTCTGTATACTTCAACCTCTATTTGCTCCCATGTTTTATAAAAATTATCAGAGTTGGTCTAATAAGACAATTTCTTCCATCTCCACCCCAACATTTAGGCAATTGTTTCCAAATGGGTTCCCAGAGGAATACTTCTTAACAGCTACATTCCGTGTCAGAAGAAACAGCAAAAGAGAACGCTGGTATTTACTACAGATTTTAGATCAGCATAATTTGCCACAGGTTAGAACAAGTTCAGTTACTTGGCATTGTTACATCGTTATTTGTGTATGTTCACATGTTTCCTATTTCCATCCCCAGTAAAATGATACCTATAGCTTTGTGAATTGCATAGTCCCCTCCAGATTATGCAACTATTGATGTGGCTTAGATAGAATAGTAGTCATTTTTCAAATATCAGTTAGAGGATGATTTACATGTCAGTAATTGAGCCCTGGGATGGTATGTGTTGGGAAGTGGAACAACTGGCGTCCAGAAGTTGTGGATGCTCTGTCACTGGAGGCTTTTAAAAGAGATTGGACAACCATTTGTCTGAAATGGTATAGAGTTTCCTGCCTGAGCAGGGGGTTAGACTAGAAGACCTCCAAGGTCCCTTCCAACTCTGTTATTCTGTTCTATTCTATGTTAGCATTTTGTCTTTTGATATGAAGAATATTGAAACCTGTAGAATATAACAAATAAAAAAGCCAATAAAAGTGAAATATTGGAGTTTGATGCTTACTGACAAGGTCACATGGATAAATATGCAAGCGACAGATTCAGAAAGTTTAAACAAGTAAAACGTGCATCCAGATGTATCAGGTTGGACTTCCACCAACTGAAAAATTGTTTAATTTTTAATAGTTTAGTACAACCCATCCCATCCCATTTCTTACTGGAGCCCTGGTGGTATAATGGTTAGAATTCAGTATTGTAGGCAAACTTTGCCCACAGCCTGGAATTCAATCCTGACGGGGCTCAAGATTGACTCAGTCTTCCATCCTTCTGAGGTTGGTAAATGAGGAGCCAGATTATTGGGGGCAATATGCTGATATTGTAAATCACGCAGAGAATGCTGATTATATAAATCTAAATGCTATTGCTACGGTACCCTGCTCTTCTGGGAAGCTTTTGGAGGGGTGAGCAGCTGCATCAGGAAGGAGGAGGTGAGAAAGCTTCACTATCTGAGAGAACGTAACCTGTGATTCCAAACATGATGCGCATGTCCTGACTTCTATTATTTTTTTCTCTTCTTCACTGTCTTGCGGTTTATTTCCTTTCAAAAACACTGAAATTCGTGTGTGTATATATTTTTGTTTAGGCTTACATCTCAGTTGATGGTTTAAAAAAATATATAGAGTATGTCATGCAACCCACCCAGCGGAACTCGCTGCATTATGTCTTTAAAAGCCGCAAAATCTATCCTATCTTTGACCGTCAATGGCATAAGCTTGGCATCAGTGTACAATCAAGGAAGATTTCTCTTTATGTGGACTGCAGCTTAATTGAACAAAGGATGACTGAGGAAAAAGCTAGCCCTGACAATCAAGGAAAGATTCTCATTGCTACTCATTATTTAGATGGCAAACCTGTAGATGTAAGTGTTCATGTCTATATTTTAATGACTTAAGTGGTTTATGCTGCTTTTATGGAAAAGGAAATTATAGGTTTTATTGTTATGTTGTTTTTGTTTATTGTTCTGAATTTATAAAATGGTAATATGATAGATAGATAGAGAATGAATGAATGAATGAATGGAGGGAGGGAGGGAGGAAGGAAGGAAGGAAGGAAGAAAGGAAGGAAGGAAGGAAGGACATCAAATTGGTGAGCTGGGAAAACTGCTTATGAATTAGATCAGTTTTGTTGATGAGACACATTGCTGGAAAAAGAAGGGAAAATAATTATCTCTTATTTTTGACTCTTCCTATAATTCCCTGCTCCCTAAAACATTTTTCTGAAAGCTTGGAACCCTTCACAAATAATTGGAAATCATTGGGACTAAAGGAGAGAACTGGGAATAAACCAAAATTGCCTCATCTCTTCTTCAAGTAGAAGCTTCTCCAGAAAAAAATAATTACATCATTGAATGAAAGGAGCCTTCATCTATAGAATATAATGAATCCAGACATATCTATTTTATATATGTCTAGAAAGCAGACATTTTGAAATTTTGATGCCCTAAAATTCTTAGAAATGAAGTCTGAATCCTAAAAGCAGAAAATATTCTAGAGTGTTATCTCTTCTGTGCTGCAGATATCAAATACAGCCTTAGGTTTAATTTAAGGTATTCTGAAAACCACTTATATAGTAGGAACTTATAATAAAGAGGATACAATGGCATATTTAAGGAAGCACATATGTTTTAATACACATTCTATACTATACTAAAAGTAAAATAAGTTTAGAAATTTTCTTTTAAATGTAATTTTATTAAAAATTTTATTTACAACAGTAAAAATCAATGCAATCTAAACTTAGAGAAAGGGAAGAAAATGGCAAGAAAGAATAAAAAACACAGAAAAAAGAAAAAGAAGAAAAAAGAAAAAGAAGAAAAAAGGAAATATATAAAGAAGTGACTTCCAACCGTCATCACAAGTATAAACACATTTGATAAATTTTCGCTACTACTCCCATAAAGTTAAACAGATTATTTTTTATCCCATATCCCATACCTTATTTATAAGCTTAGTTATAAAACATCCATTTTTCAATCTTGGTGTCAGCAAAAAACCATTAAATTTTTTCCAGAACATTAAAAAAAAAGTCTTATTTTGACCTTGATCAGATAAACCAGTTTTATATTCCTCCCTTTTAATTCAGTCAAATATTGTTATAGGATTTCATTTCTCTTCAATTCTTCTTTATCCTGTCTAACAGATTTCCTCAAGACTTTAACAAGCTTCTTATGTAGATCCAATAAGAAAACATTTTCCAGGTCATTCTCCTGGCTTATCATTTGTATCTCCCTTTTAATTTTTAAAACATCAACCAGTTTCTTTTATGTATCCAGTAAAGTGTCCTTTTGCAAATCATTCTCTTGGCCTGTCATTCAAATCCACATTCTGTACTTTCTCTATCTTGTCAGATAAAATTGTTCCTCATCTTTTATTCTTTCATTAGCATCTTGTAGCCATAGCCTATCCATGAAAACAGAAGAATGGTAGTAATGATGTCATATTACTGACATCATACTGTGTTGATACTATAGTTATTAATTTATGGCTCCATTGTTCAAAAATCTCTTTTAACATTTCCTATGTTACAATGTTTTGTTTTATTTTCTAAGTTGCAGTAATAACTGACGTAAAGAACAGGTTTCTATTTTTTTCTTCTGCTGAAATTCTTTAGCCGCCTCTAGTGTCCAGTTTCTAAAATAATTGTTTATCTTTGTTATAACTTGTAATAGCAGGATAGCCAAAATAAGTCTGTTTCTCATTAGAAGCTGTTTACTCATTAGAAGCTGTTTACCCATTAGAAGCTGTTTACTTTTTTATACATTTTTAATTAAAAAATGTTAAAACAAATGTCAATATTCAATTTTTTCTGGACTCTTAATCCATTTATAAGTTTCTTGGATCAAAATCTCAAATCTTTAACTCATAATTAATTTTTAATTTTGTTCAAGGCTGAGAATAAACTCATCCAATGAAGTCTTTTCAAACTTGTATTCCAGAGGTCCCTAATAGCTTTAATACGGTTAGTGGGAAAACATAGTGTCCTTTTAAAAGTGTTTACAATTGAACAAAATGGCTAATCTCCATTGTCTAGAGGCACTCAAATGTATGAAAAACTACCATCCTGCAATTTTCTCATGGGGAACAGCTGTCTAGAGCACATGTGTGTAATTTCTCGTCCTCTCCTTATCCAAAGAGGCTCTAAGAAAGAAGTCTACTCACAGATTCCTTGGTTCTTCATTGCAGTCATCGGCTTCATCTTCACAGAACCATCTTCAGTTTAGTATACCTTCCCTGGAAATCCTCAGAAATTATCTTGTAAAAAGGTTTTTAGAAACTCTGCTATTGAACTTGTGGGCTCTACAGTTCGTATGTATGATAGCTGTGATTTCAGTCATTCGCTTCACAGATTTTCAGATGCACTCTCTAGAGGTGTGATATCTCTATTTCTCTTTTCCTGATACAACTTTAGGGCAATTTGTGCTTCCAGTTCTGCACTGCGCTGAAGAATTCCTGCACTGATGGCTGGATTCAGACAATATCACCAATGGATTTTCATGCAGAGAAGTCTTTCTAATAATGTCCTTATTCTTTATTTTTCCATATCTGGATGGTTACTCACTTTGAAGCCCTCTGCAGCTGAGATACCTGATCTAGGTATAAAGCATCACATTAAATCTACACATTCAAACTAGCTGTTCTAGAACACAAATAGGTACTACATCCATCAGTGATGGACCTTATTAATTTCCTCTGGAATAACCCAATGGCTATTCTCTTTGTTTACATGGAATAATAAAAGGGATTATTCATAGCAGGATAAAATAGCTATAACCCCAATCTTTTGTGATACCTTCTTCTTCTTTTTTTACTTACAGCCCCTATTTTTATGCTTGCTTATTTTTATGTTACATCTTATGTTCTGGAAAAGATCAAAAAGAATTTGACAAACTGCTTTTTTATCACACTTTGATAACCTTGACAATTGTGGCTTGCCTCACCCATATGAGAATCTCTACCTTTGGAACTGCCCCAATCTACTCTTCATTTATCAGGGTCAGGTTTGCAGATAAAGCCCAATTCCTTCTGCTTTCCAACTTGGAAAAATCTGCAATTTCTCTGGAAAGAAGTAGATTGAATTGTAAACTTGTGATTAGCTCCTAATTTTTCATTAGGGCTTCCAATGCAATCAAGCAAAACATATTTTCTGGACTTTCCTCACAGGTAACAGTTCATTCCCTTAAAGTAATTCATTTATGACAATTTGACTTTCTCCTCTACTTAAAAGAGATTACCATATTGCCACATCTACCTTATTTTTCTTTTAGGAAAATGTTTCTCTCTTTTTTTTCAGCCTACTGATAGAGTGTTTTTGAAAGAGCTTACATATCTCTGTCTTCCAGCTCCCCTTCCATTTCTGGAATAAGGGAGATCCTCTACTGTATTCTCCCTGAATTAAGATCAAAATCCTTTGGGCTTAGGGCTATTCCACTACTTATCTTTTTTTATCTTAAAAAGTAGCTTTTAGTAACCATGGCTTCAATTAATCAGGTTGAAGAACCATGTGTCTTATGAAAAGACTATCCAACATTTTTTTAAGGACAAAATATTTTTATGATCCAACTTCCTATGGTTTTTTTTTATTTTTCACTTGAATTAGGATACAATCTTTTTTTACTTTTTGTCCTAATTCCTCACTTCCATTGAAACATCTCTGCTTTTATTGGTTATCCATCATGTTCTTGCTTTTTATATGGACCATATGGCATTCTTCTGAGACTTTGTTTTTCCCAAGGTCATTCTAAAGGCCATGTTTTTCTATTCAGCATTTTTCCAGATGGATTGTCTGCTGCAATCTGACCAAACAGCTGTGCCTTCTTCCATTCTGTGATCACTCCAAAAGAATCAACAGCTTTCCTCCAGAGTATTCTGCTGCTGAAGCAATGTTGAGCAGTTATATAGATTTACCCCTTTGGTTTCATTCAGCATCAAAGCCTGAATATTTGTTTCCAGAAGGATGTTCCCTTTGGAAGAATGTGGCATCTTTTTGATCATTTTATGATATCTAGAACCTTGTCCTAGAAGGGTAATATTAAATTCATAAACTTTGAACAAAATGACATCTAATATTAAAACATCTTATATGAACCTCTATTTCATTATACTGTATGTATGGATAACTTCAGTTAATTTATAAAGCAATGTTATGAACCAAAAACTGTGCCCAAAATAAAGGTGAAATAATTCTATTGACATATATGACACATAAAGAAAAATGTTAAGAGGAAAACTGAAAGATTTAATTGATGTAGTCTGAAGTTTTTAACATGCACAGTGACTATGAGATAGATAAAAGTGCTTTCCATATGAGTTGTTAGTTATGTTTAAGGCAATTGTGTTTTCTTCACAGGAAAATAGGTGTGAGAAATAGCTGCAGGACTTCAATTGTTTCATGTATGATGGATGATTTAATACTTTTCTTTAATAACTTGGTAACTGACTTATACGAACCTTTCCAATATTATCCATTCAGTTAATTTTCACACTAGGAGTACAGAGAAGAGAAATATAGCATGTTCATATTTATTTATCCTTTCCTCATTTTTTATTATTGTACCCTTCTTGCCCATTGCCTCTGGTTTTTGTCACATTCCCATCATTTCTTATTCCTTTTCTTTTTTTTTCAAAGGTCATCATTGACTCTTCCATCTGTTTTCTTTCCAGAGACTAAATAAATGTCTCACAGAACAGTTAGTACACAAAGAGTTAGTACACAAAGAGCTAGTACACAAAGAGTTAGTACACAAAGAGTCTGCTGTAGCATGCATTCATATAGAGTATGCTATGTATGAAAAAAGACTCTTGGAAATAGTACTTTATTTCTTAGAATGAAATAATTTAAAAATATCTTTCCATCGCACCCCCATAGGTCAATTATAAGAAAGTTCAATCTTTCTTGTATTGTGTAGATGGTTCTGTATAAAGCCTAGACTAAAATATATTCAAATTAATATATTATTAAGATCATGTTAGGTATTTTCTTTTTTCAGTTTTCAGATCTAAAACAGTGCTTCTGTTGAATGGGTGGGTAAATAAATGGAGAGAGAGAGTGACTGACTGAAAACTCTAGGTAGGAAAAGCCAAATAGAGCCGCCTGGTTTAATGTCATGTAAAAAAAAACCTAGGAGACTAGTGGATTAGTAGACAAACACAGGCAAGTAGCTAAAAAATCCTGGGCTATTTTAGCAAAACCAAGACTGTACATCTAGATCACAGGAGGCAATAGTTTCATTGCACTCCATGGTGCCTCAACCACACCTGGAATATTGTGACCAGTACTGGACACTGCACTTTGAAAGGGACATAGAGATGCGGGAACAGAAATAGAGGAGAACCCAAAGGTGTTTTTTCAAGAGGCAACTGGACTTTCTTGTTTTTCTTTGAAGATGTTTCGTTTCTCATCCAAGAAGCTTCTTCAGTTCTTGG
>JANHGC010005895.1:21863-33718 GCA_027560395.1 Boaedon fuliginosus | reverse complement strand
ACACAAAAAGCGGCGTCGCCCCCCCCCCCCCGAAACTTTGGGTGAGCCTCCGGGCTTCTTTGAAGAGTTGAAATACAGCTGTCCCGGGAGAGGAGTCATGCATCTCTTTAAATGGGTTTGTGGGAACGCAGCTCACAGCCAACGAACGGACCAACCGACGTCTGATGTGTGCTGGGGTTTTTGGCAAAGCCCGTTCGACTTTGTAGCCCTCACTTTGTTCCAGGAAGATGTGTTGGTTAGGGAGCGGGGTGGGGTGGGGGGGAGAGGCGCAATTCCAGATAATTCACTGCAGATCCTTTATGCTTTGCCGTGCAAAGAGTCAGGAGTTGTGTCTTTCTTACGTTCCACCCAATGAAGTTTTGGCACCCCAAAATCATCCATTCACTCTGGTTTTACAGTCCACTGTCAATTTGTCCCAAATCTGGATTCGTTTAAGGGTATGATAGCCCAATAAACCCAACGTATTGGGTCATCATTGTTTTTGGCTTACCCTCTCCGTGGATCCCTTACGTGTTGGAGAAGATTTGTCGGGCTGCCTTTCTTAAAACGCAACTCAGGGGCCGCTCACCACCACCGTAAAAGCCTCGCACCACGAAGCCACAAATCGTGGCGAAGCCAGCAGGCCGTTGCTGTTTACCAGCATGCAGCAATATGTTCTTTGCCATCGTGGTTACCAAAAATGTTCTGGTTGCCATTTAGAGGCTGGAAATGGTCTTTTTTATTTTTATTTTTCGCTCTAAGAACACCACAATACGTTTTATCTGGGGCGGAATCTGTACGAAACGCCAGCCATGGAGGCTCCGTCGGAAACGAGGGGATCAAATGTTCTGAGTTATGTAAGTCATGTTTTCAAACTCCGTGGAAGGGCATTTTTGCTCTTTGTGTAACTGTCTGCAACTTGGCTTTTCCGAGAGTGATTTAATATCCAGGAATAAGGGGCGGAGGAAGCAGAGAAGGCATTTTTCTTGTCCTTCAGACGTGACCCTTCTCTGAATCCCCTTTTCTCTCCTGCCCGCGTGGTTTCTGAACTGAAAGGATGATGAAGAGGAGGACCAGGGGCGACGTGAGAGCAGTATTCTAATATCTCAGGGGCTGCCCCAAAGAAGAGGGAGTCAAGCTCTTCTCCAAAGCATCAGAAGACAAGACGCAACAGATGGAAACTCATCCAGGAGAGAAGCAAGCTGGAACTAAGGAGAAATTTCCTGACCATGAGAACAATTAACCAGTGGAACAACTTGCCTCCAGAAGTTGTGGGGGCTCCAACACTGGAAGTTTTTAAGAGAAGATTGGGCAACCCTTTGTCTGAAATGGCACAGCGTTTCCTACCTGAGCAGGGGGCTGGACTAGGAGACCTCCAAGGTCCCTTCCAACTCTGTTATTCTGGATTCAGATCTCTGTCTCTGTCCAACATATAAGTGAAAGTTATTCTTCATGCTCTCTTCCTGGTCTGGACTTTCATTCTGGAGTTTCATTTTTGTGAGGGGAGGTTCAGAACAGGGATCCTGGTGCACAAATTCCAGGGGGATTAATTTTTCATCCCTCCAAGTGCTTTGCGGAGGGCAAATCGCCCCCTCGTCCATTGGGGAGACCGCTCCTTCACGACTGCTGGTCTCCCTCGGAAGTTCCTAATGAGTTTCCAAGGATTCCCAGAGTTTCTCTGGAGTCACTTGAATGAGCAAATACAAAAAGGTCCCCCGAAACAGTCGGTGTTGTTATTCTATTTCTTTTCAGATTAATGAGCGGAAGTTGAGCCAATCTGCAACCCCAACTCGCTCGTTTTCCACTTTTTTGTTTGGCCTCCTGGAGCCCCTTCCTTCGAAATCCAGTGTAAACACCCCACAAGGGTCTGTGGAACAGGAAAAACAGAAAGACAGGAGAGGTTTCCCCAACGTTAATTGAACCTGCGTAACTTTCTGAAATTAATTTGGAATTCAGGGGGGTTCTCCTCATGCAATAAATCCCGTTCGTTCGTTGTTCTTTGGATTTCCACATGGGAAACAAAATACAGGGGCTGGGCATCAGCAACCCGTGGCTCTGGAGCCACATGCGGCTCCCTGTTGGGTGGTTCCACCACTGGCTGGCCCTGCCCCTCGCCCTCCCCTCCCAGTCACTCCATGCCTGGCCCGAGAAGGTAAAACACAAAAAGCAGAAATGAGAGGGAGAGGGAGAGAGAGAGAGAGACCCATTCCCCAGAGAAAACACCGGGAGCCACAAAACCTGGGTAGGTGTGGTGGTGATGGGGTCATGGGACTGGGTGGGAGTGATGTTGAGTTGGCCATGCCCACTCAGGTTTTGTGGCTCCCGGTGGTTTCTTTTCTGTGGGAAATGGGTCCAAATGGCTCTTTGAGTGTTTAAGGTTCCAGACCCCTGTTCTAGACCAAACTGCAATGGGCGTATGTCATTGGTGTGCCTCCTCCAAGCCATGGAGAGGATCCTTTTTTTTATGGCATGGGGTGGGAAACTCTTCTCCAATGCATCTATTTAATAGTCTGGTCAAATGACATCATCAGCGTGAAAAGAGCCAGTCTGGCCTACTGGTGAAGGCACCAGGCTAGAAACCAGGTGACAGTGAGTTCTAGTCCCCCGCTTAGGCAAGGAAGGCAACGAGGTGACTTTGGGCCAATCACCAGGAGACGGTGAGTTCTAGTCCCATCTTAGGCATGGAAGCCAGCTGGGCGACTCTGAACCAGTTACTCTCTCTCAGCCCAGCTGAGGAAAAGAGGAGAGGTTTTAAAGAGATTGGATGATCCTTTATCTGGAATGGCAGAGTGCGTCCTGCCCGAGCAGGGGGTTGGACTAGAAGATCTCCAAGGTCCCTTCCGGTGCTGATATTCTGTTATTCCTGGACACCAAGAATGTACTAATCAGAAAGCGGAGTCTTTGGTTTGGAAGGAAAGTGATGCAATTGATTCCTTTGAACTCTTCTCCCAGCTGGAAGAGAAGATCCCGCTTGACAGATAATGCCTTGCAGAAAAAGAGAAGGCTTTAATCTCTCCCAAATCATCTCCTTTTACCTCTTACCATCTTGGACGGCATCCTTTCCCCCCTGCCTTCTTCCTGTCCTTCCCCTATCGTATCATCTGCTCACAATATATATATAATATATATATATATATCTCCCCGTGAAAAATGGACGAAAACAGGCAACCCGTTCTGTCATCCATCACAAACTCGGCTTCTCCGTTGTGCTGTGGGCTGGACGTTTTCTCCATTCGGAGGAACATTCCTAAGTGTTGAGCTGCTTGGAGCAGCTGCCTTTAAAGCCAACACACACCGACCCCCCGAGCCCCCCCCCCCAAAAAAAATCAACCTGCCAGAAAAATTGCTTTATTCTTCACCCCTAAAATTGTTTTGGCTGAAGGCCCAAGTCCAGCGATGTTCAGTTTTGGACCAATTACAGGTGTCTGGACCAATCTGCCATAACTCATCGGTGTTATAAATATCTACTTGGGGCCTTTGGAAGAGAAAGCTCCTCGTAAGGCAGGAGAATAAAGCGATTCTATGGTGTATCGACGTCTGCCCGACTGGTTGTCATACCAGAATTTATTATTTTTTCAGTAGAACCCAGAAGCTACTTTCAAAAGAAGTGATGACAACCGAGTGAATTCCATTGCTTAGAGAAGGGGGAGTGAACAAAGTCTGCCTTGGTTTGGGGAGTAAATTGGCCCAGTTGTAATTTCATTGGATTCCATCAGGAAAGACTTTCTAAAGAACTTCCAAGCGAGGGCATCATTAATAAAATCACCATTGTGTTGTGTTGTGTTGCATTAGTAGACTAGACTAGATCGATTAGACATGACTTGACTTGACTTGAATTGACTTGGCTTGGCTTGGCTTGAGTTGACTTGGTTTGGCTTGGCTTAGCTTGGCTTGACTTGATTTGACTTGACTTGACAGATCTAATATAGCTACCCTCCCCAGTGGAATCTGGGCAGTTTACAAAATATAATGTTAAGCACTATGATACTAAATTGAACAGCAATATAAAGAAAATGAAAGCTCAAGCCAAACAACCACTAAGACGTAGCATGACAGCATCCTCAACCCTCAATATGTCAATTCCAATTTCCCAACCACCACCAGTGAATGGGGAAGAGATTGGAGTTTGGAGACATTCTTCTCTTTGTTTGCAGTGCAAAATCTTTTGATCCGTAGTTTCTAATGTTTGCCCAACTCCCGAGATGAGCATTGTAGAGTGTGGGAAGGAGTTCTCTTTACCTTGGTTGTGACTTTCTGATGCCGAGATATCTTTAAGTGCTTATAGAGCAGAGCAACGAGCATTTTTTGGTGGTCCATGGTGAGGCAGTGAGAAGAAGCCTTCATATCAGGATGGTTCTTAAATTTAACAATATTTATCATGTTAAAATTTTAAAATCGACACCATTCACTGCCACTGCCGTTTCTCGCAAGCGTTTGATGGGTTTATTACTTCAACATAGGCTGGCAAATCAATTTGATTTCATGCTTGGAGGGCCCCCAGATGTCCTCAGAGATCCTCAGACCACACTGTGAGAAACGTTCACAGTAACTTATCCTCACTTCTTAAATGCAGAAATAGAAATCTGTTCCAAGCTGGAGATGGATCTAGACCAGTGGTCGGCAACCTTAAACACTCAGGGAGCCATTGGAACCCATTTCCCACAGAAAAGAAAACACCGAGAGCCACAAAACCCTTCCCTTGGCTGACTATTTCCTGAAACTAGCATATGTAGTTGAATTATACATTCTCTTTTCTTCTGAAGCTTTTCTTGGATTTACCCATGGTTGGCCTACCGGGAGTTGAAAAGCTCAATAAATCACGTGCCAGCGGGTGTCACACACATTGGCGGTTGTGTTACATATTTCGAGTGACAGGGAGCCGCAGCAGAGGGATGAAAGAGCCACATGCGGCTCCAGAGGGGTGGGTTGCTGACCCCTGGTCTAGACTGAGTCTTACGCTGCTTTCTGGAAACCAGTTCTGATGCAGTCCATATATTGACCTCTTGATTCTCTGTTCCCTTTCCCACGACAGAGTATTGGCTGCGATGACTACTTGGGTTCTGATAAAGTGGTGGACAAATGTGGAATCTGTGGAGGGGACAACACAGCTTGCAGGGTGATCTCAGGAGTCTTCAAGCACAGCCTGACCAACCTTGGCTACCACAAAATAGTAGAAATTCCCGAAGGGGCCACCAAAATCAACATCACAGAGATGTCCAAGAGCAACAATTACTTGGGTAAGTAATCCATCTCTCCTCAAAGAAGTCTTCTTCTAGTTGGGTGATCTATTGGTACTGCAGATGCCAGAATTCCTCATTCAGCCTTCAGGATTCCTGGATGTGGTAGGTCCCAAGTGAATTGGAAGAAACAAGATTGAGAATAATGTTTCTGGGGGAGAACGAGGCACAAAAGAGAGTCAGCCTATGTTGGTTTGAGAAGAGTGTTGTTTGGAACCTTGTTTGTTGAATGAGACCTTCTAGGAAGGTTGTTTCTTCCTAGAAAGGACATTGGTCAAAATAAAGCTCATGAGATCACCATTGAGTGAATGTTCAAAAACAATAATAGGTTTCCTAAGGAGTATTAGGTGACACACAAGGTATGTAGGTATGAGTTAATACATGAGATGAACTGTAGAGGGTCTGAAAATTGATCTGTGCAATCGGTTCCCTTTGGTCACTCCTCCTCCTCCTCCTCCTCCTCCTCCTCCTCCTCCTTTGTAACAAAGCATTTTGATGTGATTTTTGTGATAGTATGGTTGAACTCCAAAGTTGACCTCTTTGCATCACTCTCCCTAGTCGCTCTACTGCTCCCATTTTCGTCTACTTTGTCTGGAGTATAGTTGTGACGTCGTTGCTCCCTAGACGGCCATATATGAAAACAGGAAATACGCTTATGCTTCTGATGTAAGCAAAGTGCCTGGTAGTCAGCAGAACGGAGCAGCAGCTTTGGGAACCTTCAACAGTTGGAGATTGATCTGGTGCAGACAGGTCTTCTTCAAAAACATCTACCAAACATTGGTACTAGCCAAGCTGTGAAACTCTAGGGATTAAACAAACCCTGGGAAACGGCATGTGGGTTTTCTTCCCAGGCATGATTCTTTTTTAGAACAGGAATGTTGCTATTTTACTGCCCCATGAAAATGGCACGGTACATTCAATTCAAGGCAACTCCAAAGAAGGCACACTATAAGAAGTATCCCACCCTCACCTTTGTACAAGTTGCCAAACTTTAAATTCCTTCTAGTTTGGAGCGAATTCTCGGCATCTTTAGCTAGGGAGCCTTCTCCTTTTTGGCCAACTAGGAATCATGTAGTTGACTATCTAGTTAAGGGTAAGTTTAGCCTTGAGATGATCGTGTTTGTCAATTGTCTGAAGGGACGGCACGATCTGCTCTTGGTTATTCCAGAGTGCAGGACATGAGACAACATATTAAAATTCAGAACCATTCAACAGTTGAATCAATTATGAAAGATAGATGATCTGTATTGTTAGTTTTGGTTTGGTGTGTCCGAAGTCTCACCTCCACCAAAGGCAGGTGATATGAGCTGTGTTCCTGCATGTGGTAACTTAGCCAACCCATTTTGTTGTCGGAAAGCAAGTGGTTGATTATTCAGCACCTGAGACAACATCATTTAAGCTCTCCGATCAATGCTTCGTTAATTTGAAACAGACCATAAAATTAACACCAAGGATCGATCTTTTCTCACCCAAAGTTAAATCTTCCCTCGTCTGTCAAAAGGAGATGACAGCGCATTATTTTTTTTAAAAGCTGAGATTTAGGCATCTGACTTTTGGGAGTGTTTTGAATCGTTTTGGAAGAAAACATACTTCACAAAGCAAGCATTTGAGACACCAAGGCACCAACGTCAACAGACGTTATGGGGCATCTTTGCTTGTTGAGTCTTAGATCGGTCCGAGAGCCATATTTGTAGTCATTCATTGGTCCTTACAAGATGCTGTTCCTATCAAAGAAAAGGATTGTGGGGACATGATAGCTGTCTTCTAGTACTTGAGGGGCTATTATGGAGAAGAGGGGGGTTTACTTACTCTCTAAAGCACCAGAGGACAGGAAAAATAAGTTAAGGGTGGAAACTTGTCAAAGAGAGATCCAACCTAAATGTAAGGAGAAATTTCTTGACAGTAAGAACAATTGTTCAATGGAACAGCCTGCCTCCTGGAGTTGTGGTTGCTCCATCACTGGTGGTTTTCAAAAATAGACTGGACAAACATTTGACCAGAATGGTATAAGACCTCTTGACTTGAGCATGTGGTTGGGTTGTACCAGGAACTCCTTATGATGGTACCTTCTCTACTTCTGGCAGTAAGTTTGGTTTAGACAACTCAGGAGCTCCAAGAGAGATGAGACAATATGAAGAATCCTTGCAACTTAGGACAAATTAAAGAAAAATGCACGTTTGACCTAGGAAAATAAAAATATTGATCATAAGATCTGATTTCCCAGTGTGATCAGTTCTCTAGCTGCAACCTTTCGGACGAACCGTGACCCATGGGCTGTTTGTACATGGATGCATATCTCGGTGTGTGGAGGAGGACTCATTTGAAGAATACAATGGTGGGTTAGCTCTCCCTTTGGGACCTGAGATTCCTTTCAGAAACACAACTGCTCGTGAGATTTGGCCGGAGATCCTAAGGAGAGGTTTTGCGAAGTCTGTTGTGGGGGGAAAAAATGTGATGAGTTCAGAGACCCCTTCCTTGAAGTTTGTACAAGATTTCTGGGCCTGGCCCTCATCGTTGGGGCCTTGCCTTCAATAGTCCGGGGCCTCCTCCTAGATCTGGAACTATTCAAGTGCATAACAGAGCTTGGGAGAAAAGAGAAATTGACCCAGCTTGGCAGAAAGCATCTCGCTTTATGTGCTGGGTTTGGTCTGGCTAATAAATCTCCCTCCTTGAGGTTCAGCGTAGCAGGGGTGACATTATTTAAAACAACACTGGTTTTGATAAAGACAGTCAGAGAGTGCAAGATAAGGGAGGGACAGGGATTGATGGCTGGGTGGAGCAGACGGTTGTGGTTGAAGATCTCCAAGTTGCCTCGCCCAACCTCCTTGACGCTGGCTGGGGATTTGGGGGTGATAAAATCCCTCACATCTGGAAGGCATAATCGTGGGGGGAAGAGGCTAGACAACAGGGCTGGAGCAGGCATTACCCAGTTCCTTGAGGTAGACATCCCGCCATTCTGGTTCTCGGGTTGCATCTAAGTACACGTCCCACTGAACCCGAGACGACCACTTCTGAAGAGCAGCTTGGCATTCCTAAGGCATAATATAGTCTCCTCACTGAATTTTCAGACTAATAAGGATTCCAAGAACCATCACCCCCAAACCCACAGCTGCAGACCCACAGTTTTCTGAGAAAGGGTGGACCCCATGAGGCTGCTAAAAAGAAAGAATCAGGAAAGTCCCACCGCCCCAATATACACAGATCTCTTTCGTGAGTTCAAATCCCACCTTCGGCATGAAAGCCAGCCGGGTGACTTTGGGCCAGTCCTTCTCTCTCTCTCAGCTCAACCCACCTCACAGGATTGTCGTGGTGGTGGGAAAAATCGAAGGTGCATTGGATATGTCTACCGCCTTGAGTTATTTTTGGTAGAATGCCCTGAAAGTGGGTTACTTTTTATCAAACCAATAAATATGGGACAGTCACTGGCCCAGGGCACTCTGCTGGATTTGTGCCTAAGGAAGAACTGAAACTCCCCGTTTCCTGCTTTCTAACTAGGTGCCTCTAACCACTGCTTAACCAAACGGTCTCTCTTTGTAGCTCACAGTACTGTAGTTTGTGCTGTCAATAAGTAGAATGTCTACTTTCAAAGGCAGAAATGGTGATGTTTTTTTTTTAATACTGCTGTTGAAAGAACAAAAACAAGGGAAAGAATGGTGTGGAAAGCTATTAATATTTTTGGTTGAGTCCTATTTGAGGCATGAGCTCAGTTCGGTATTGGGAAGACTTAGTTGCTTAGCACGGGCTAAGGAGTCGGCGTTCAAACGCTTGTGGGAAAAAGCCCACCACTGTGATTAATGTGCAAGATGAAGTTATTTCTGCTGGGTAAAGAATGCCTTTGGAAAAAGCCTAGAGTTATATTTCTGTCTTGGGGGAGAGAGCCGACGTCGCCTCGCGATTCACCCTTGCAGCCGACATCTGCCGAACACTTTGTCATGTTTACCCCCGTTCTTCCTTCTCCATTTTGAGAGATTCCCCTTGAAACGTTACCTTGAAAGAAACGATGGATAAAAGCAGGACGAAGGCTTTGAGCACAAATCTATAGTTACAAGGAGCAAGCGAGCGCACAAGCATTCCAACAAAATATTTGTCCTTGGGGTGGTGGTGGGGAGACCTTTGATTGACTGTTTAGTTGGAAAACATCCGTGAGCTTCAGGTTCCCTTCTTGGCCACGGTGGTCCTGCTACTCACAACTCTCGTACACTTTGATCAGCCAGCTCTCGTGGATGCAAAGTCAACAGGGTATCCGCTTCTTATGGGATCCCGGATGCAGGCAAAAGTTAAATACAGGTTCTCAGAACCTGGAAAAGTGGAAGAGCTGGCAAATGGAGGTGTCGGGCACCTCCAAGTCAAGGAGCAGTGGAGGAAAATGGCGTAGGGTTTTCTGTTTGAACAGGACGGGGGACTAAAGGGACCAGGGGAGTCATGGGAGCAGTCTTCCAGTATTTGAGGGGCTGCCATGGAGAGGAGGGGGATCAAGCTGTTTTCCAAAGCACCCAAAGGGCCAGACAAGGAATAATGGATGCAAAATGATCAGGGAGAGATTCAGCCTGGAAATAAGGAGGAATTTTCCAACAGGGAGAGCAATCCACCCATGGAATAGAAGCTGCCTTTGGAGGTTGTGGGAGCTTCATCCCTGGAAGCTTACAAGAGACCGGGCTGCCATCTGTCAGAAATGGTGTAGGGTCTCCTGCTTGAGCTGGGGGCAGGAGGGGTTGGACTAGATGACCTATAAGATCCTTCCCAGCTCTGTTAATCTGTTAAAACCTCCAAGGGGTCCCTTCCAACTTGTTGTTCTGAAAGGACAAAGAGATCAAATCCCCCAACGAAGGGTCATCAACTTCAATACTTTGTGCCATCAAACCCTTTCAGTTTGGATCTGAAAGGCTCAACCTAGCTAGCTGTGGTAGGTCAAAGCCATCTCCCCCCCCCCATTCACTTGTGGAACAAAACCTGAAATTAGAAGGCTAGTTATAGGTTTCACCAAAGTTTTGAGCAAATCCCCATCGGGACCTTAACTAGAGAAACTTTATTGTTGATCTACTCGGCCAAGAGATTCCATTCTTGACCTCCTGGGGTTTGGTGTTGCTTTTTTGTTTGTTTTTTGAGCTCAAATAGGGAGCCAGACCGAGTTTCACCACTTGTTCCCAGTGCTACCGCATCCCATTGCTAGTGCAGAAAAATGACTCAAGGGCGCATGATTGATGAGCAAGCGAAAGTTATTTCTGCTGGGTGAAGAATGTAGAATGTCGGAGTTGTATTTCTGGTTTGTGGTAGAGCATACGTCGCATCACAGTTCACTCCTGCAGCCAACAGGCATTCTGTGCTTTCTCGTTTTATTCCAAACTATTTCAGGCGGACTGTGTTGATGTGATCTAGTGAGGCTCTTAATTCATATCAGGTTTCTCTGAGATTTCTTAATTCGTATCAGCTCTCTTAATCTAAATCAGGTTTGGGTTATGTGGGAAACAGGGATGTTTCTAAACTGTGAACATGGATTTCTTTCTGTGCCTTCTTCCTGTAACACATAATTGGAGAACGCCTGCCAACGAATTTACAATACTGGGTTAGAGAAGTCAGTTAAAGACAAAGACAGTTTCCCAAGTTTCTGGGGAGAAGAACAGTTTAAAAACCCAGCTTGGGTATTCTCGAATTTTACTCACCATTCTTCCCTTATTTCGCTTCTTCAGAAGTTGCCAACGTGATTAAAAGATCAGTTTCCCGCAACTCCATTTTTGTCGCCTTGCAAACCTTTAATCTCGCAGGCTATTAGTTGGTAATTTTAACCTCCCCCTGCTTTCAGCCTTTGCTTCTGCAACAGAACATGGCAGGTTTTGTTCTCTCTCTCTGAGAAACCCCATGCTTTATTACCAGAAAGGGCTAAAATGCTTAATAAAAGCATGCAAAGGGCCCGGCCTTTATTTGCAAAAACAATCAAATTCGTTTTTGCTATTAATGGGAATGGAATTTCGGGGCATCTTGTGCCAAGCTCAAAGCGATGGAAACGACAATCGGGTTAAAACTCTGCCAAAGAAATCTGAACCCTACAATTAATGTTGACCTGAGTCTTGACAAAACACTAGCCTGTGTTTGTTTTGATGTCCAAGATTTAGGGCTGGAAGCCATCTGTCTAGATTACTGATCAATAAATAGTGGGATGAGAGTAATGCTTCGTACCGGAGTCAGCTTAGATATTGTGTTGGGAGCAGAGGATACGTTTGTGGGCTTTCTGTGGGCTCTGCCTTGGTTCTCAAGATGTGGCCTATAACTGATTGATTGGTCTCTACCATCGGGTCACTGTCACCTCTAAACACAATAAATTGATTTTCTCCAGGACACATGGCCCCAACCTGGCCCACCAGTTCTTTCACCCATCGCTACTGTCCATCCATCTGGAGAATGGCCATCCCCTTCTTCTCTTTCCTTCACCTTTCCCAGTAATACAGTCCTTTCTATCTTCACTTAATGTCTCTGAAGTAGGACAGTTTAAGTCCGGCCACTTGGGCCTTGAGTGAGACCTCTGGATTGGCTTGTTGGAGGCCAACTGAAGATCAGCAGACCTATTTAAGAGCCTCGGTGGCGCAGGGGTTAAATGCAGCCCTGCAGCCTCTCTCTGCTGACTTGTTCAGCAGGTTGTCAGAT
>JANHGC010005894.1:5365-15435 GCA_027560395.1 Boaedon fuliginosus | reverse complement strand
AAGGAAGGAAGGAAGGAAGGAAGGAAGGAAGGAAGGAAGGAAGGAAGGAAGGAAGGAAGGAAGGAAGGACAATAACAATGGCACTTAGATTTATACTCTGCTTCACACTGCTTTACCAGCCCTCTCTAAGCTGTTTAGAGTCAGCCTCTTGCCCCCCCAACAACCTGGGTCCTCATTTTACCCACCTCGGAAAGATGGAAGGCTGATGAGTCAACCTTCAGCCTGGTGAGACAATCGTGTTACTACCTTAACAACTGCAATGCTTCAGTTAACAACAGTGGCAAGAAAAGTCATAAAATGGGGCAAACCTCACTTAACAAAAGTTTCACTTAGTAACAGAAATTTCCGGCTCAACTATGGTCATAAGTCGAGGACTACCTGGATATCAATAGGGCCTTCAGCCACGGGGGGAAAAAATAGTGTGGTTCTCAATTGTTCACGTTGGCTTTAAATAAACAGGGGAGATGGGTGGATGACACTCTAATTTAATTGAGTAATTAGGTGACTCGGGACTTTTGTTGCCTTAAGTGGAGTTAAGGCTCAGGTCTTGATGACAAGAATCAAAGTGCTCATCAAGTTTTTCAACCCTCAAGCTTTCCACCACCGTTTTCTTACAGCACCTCCCTTGACCCAGGAATACTTGTCTTACCACTGAGGAACTCAGAACTTCCTCTTAGAAGGAGTAAGCCAACACATGTGCGAGTGTAGTCATATCTGTGAACATACTTATATATTAAATCATTCAAAGGAAGCTGGATTCCTCTACAAACACAACAATAAGCACACCCTCACTTCAGTTGCTCTCTACGAATAAATGTTGCTTCAGGAGGTTTTAGCATACCTGCACAGGTGTAACTGATTGGAACTTAGTAAGGAAGGTTGCCCTAGACAAACAGCATGGGGGTAACCATCATTTCACTCAGAACATCAGAACAGGGTCCAAGATTTCTCCCCTCACCTGTGGACATCCTGAGTTTATCTATTCCATTAGCCAATTCGCCATGGCCAACTTGCCATACTCAACTCACCACAGCCAACTTGCCATGGCCAACTCGCCATACTCAACTCACCACAGCCAACTCGTCACAGCCAACTTGTCATGGCCAATTCACCATGGTCAACTCATCATGGCCAACATGTCTTAGCCAACTCATCATGGTCAATTCACCATGATTATAACTTCTCATGGTCAACTCACCATGGCCAACTTCTCATGGCCAACTCGCGACGGCCAACTCGTTGTGGGACAACTCGCTGCAGGACAAGAGTTATGCCACTATCAAAGAAATGGTGGAATAGAATCATTAAAGAAAAGACACAAAAGGAGGAACAGAATGAAATGTGAGTGACAAACATTAAAATAGTGTTTTATTTATTTTAAATAATGAAATTGAACTGTTATATTGCCTGTCAGTGAGTTGTCCCGTGGCGAGTTGGCTGTGGAAAATTATCCCATTCCATCTTCCAGAATGGCTATCCTCTTCAACCTCAGATGGACCGATTTCAGCATCTTCCACAAAATTCTGCCCTGAACAAACAAGTATGACTATGGAAGATGGTTATGGGTCATCCAGTTGATGCTATTTTTAGTAACTACTCAATGGACCTTTCCCAAGATGATCTGACCAAACCTGGACCTTCAGGTTTTCAATGGTGCACTCGTACCACTGTAATTACATCCATCTTCTTTACATCTATGGAGATTCTCAGTCATCCAGGTTATGGTTGTCCCAAAGGTGCTTTTTCAAGTCAGAACTGAAGAAGCTTCTTGAATGTGGAGCAGAACATCTTCAAGGAAAAACGTTTCATTGCCTTTTGAAAAAGCACCTTTGGGCCCACCTTCTTTGCTGCTAGCTGTCTCTTCTTCTCTTTCCTTCCATCTTTGAGCCTTTCCCAAAGAGCCAAGTGTCTTTGCATAATATCTCTACAAAGAAGACTATGATCTTCTATTATGTTACAATGCAATCAGAGCTTAACTGTTCTCCAATTGCTGTAGAGAGCTCTGCCATTTTTCAGTTACTGATTTAAGCACTGTAAATGAATAAAACAAAATGGCTAAGCTTCTTCTGTTTTTTTTTTTAATCTTGACATTTGATAATGTCAAGCACACCTGATTTGGAGCCACTAAAATTCCAGCCACCTTAATAAAACTGAAAGCTCTTAAAATGGAAAGAAACGAGCAGAATCTGAACTCTAAAACAGAACATTTGTTTTTGTACAGGTAGACCTTGGCTTACGACCACAATCGAGCCCAAAATTTATGTTGCTAAGTGAGACATTTAAGCCAACTTTGTCCCGTAAGTGAAGCACTACAGCTGTCAAGTTGGTAACAAGATTGTTAAGTGAATCCGGCTTTCCCTTTGACGTGGCTCGTCCGAAGGTCGCAAAACGGGATGACGTGACCCCGGGACACGGCAACTGTCATAAATGTGAATCAGTTGTCAAGCGGCCGAATCCCCGTGGGGTTGTTTACAACAGTTGTAAGTGTGAAAAACAGTCCTAGGTCTCTTTTTTTGGTGCCGTTCTAACTTCAAACCGTCACTAAACAAACCCTTGTAAGTAGAGGACTCGTGGTATTTTATTCTGCCTCTCTAATTAAGAAACTCGATGTGGTTTTTTTTCCTGCCTCAAAAACATTCAGTGAGCTTCAAGGTCGAAGGGAAATGTTAACCAAAGACACCCAAATTCTCCTTCAGACCGTTAACGAGAAATTGGACTCTAGGCAAAATGTAGAGAGGGCTGCCTTTGCAATTAACTAAAGCTAGGATTTTTATTTTACATTTCCATGTTAATAATGGGATTTTTTAAAAAAACCCGGTTTTCAGGCCAATGTAGGCTGATCTTTAGAAGGAAACGTAAGAAATTTTCAGCAGACCGATCAAGCAGACAAACAAACTCAAAAGGCCCATAAACTCAGTTAGAAAAAAAAAACAGCACGTACTTCCAAAGAAGTAACACAATACAACAAACTCAGTTTGCAACCTTAAACACTTTACTGGGAAATAAGTCATATGCCAGATAGGTTCATATAGAGGGTAGACCGTTGCGGCTGAACTTGGAAAAGCTAAGCAGAGTCAGACTTGGTTAGTACTTGGATGGGAGACAAGGGTTAGGGTTAGGGAAAGGAGAAGGCAACATTTAAATAATCTCCATTTTGATGCCAAGCAAGCAACCCAGACTTATCCACATTCGTCAAGAGTCAACTCAAACAAAGCTTTACTTCTTAAAACACTTCTAACACTCCTTTGTGCAATTTCTCTCCTAAACCCACTTTAATTCTTCTGATTACCCCTTGTATAAAACCATATAATTATGGTTTTCGGTTATGCATTTCCAAACCCCGGGCGAAAGATATGTAAAAATGTTAAGTAGGATTCTTTCGCAGGTTCTTCTCCTTTTTTCATACTGAAATTCTAAAAACAGGCAGGAATGGAGCGGATGGAAATAAACGTGTCGAAATTTCAAGGCAAAGCTTCAATTTTTTTGATAATAGTTTGCTTAAAAGGGCACTTCAAACACGCCAGTCCTATTCTTGAAGACACATCCTTCTAGAAAAATCTCTCTCTCTCTCTCTCTTTTTACTTGTATTATTTCAATCTGCGTGCTACCTGCTCTAAACAATCTGACTGACCATTTGAAACAGCAAAAAGAAAAGAAAAAGAGAGGAGGGGGGGAAAAAAGAGAAGACGGCGCGCTATTCGATATATCGATTGTGGTTATGAAACAATCGCAGGGCACTTTTCCCAGGCAATAGAAATTCTGAACATTTGCCCGAAGCATTTCGATAATTTACTGTACCAGCAAGGGAGAGAGAGGGAAAAAAAACACAGGAAAAATCATGAACAGAAAAATAACTCTTGATTAACTCTAATAGCTTGATTAGCAAGTAGTGCATTTGTAGAACAGCAATACAAGCTGGCGACAGAACCAGCGTGGGCAAGTTACAAATCAGATTCCTGCCTTTGTCAGATGTAATGGCTGTGATAGGATCTCACCTAATCTATATCTTACTGCTTGGGATGTAGTCTCCCATCCTCCTTCAACCCCCTAAGGGGGAAAAAAAAAAGTTTTCTTACTATCGTTCGGAGGTTCGATTCGATTAAATCCCCCTTTAAAACGTTCCCCGGAATTGCTGGTTTGAACGCTTCTGCTGCGCCCACAGATTGATTGGCAGAAATCTGGTACTGAATTCAGCTGCAAACTTCATTCAGGCTACAAAACGCTGCACTTTTGCAAGTCCTAGACTTTTGGCTACCTTTTAAAAAAAAGATATATATATATAAAAAATCACAAATCACAACCGTCCACCCTCGGTCCAGCTTCCGTCCCCTTTCTTTCAGAAAGGGAGGTGGACATTGCTTTCATTTCGGAGCCCCGCTAGGCCAACGAAACCCCTCCAAGCCTGACTCTCAAAAAGAAGAAGAAAAAAAGGAAAATATCCAAACCTACCTGCCAAGTAGCTGTCCTTCGTCTGCTCACGTACGTTCGCTCTTTCTCCTCCCCCAGCCAGCTTGGCAGTGGAATGCCCTTCAAATCTATGGCTGGCTGGTTTTTGTAAATGTTTTACAAGACTCTCGCCAGCCTTTCGTCCCACCCTTCATGCAAACACAGGAGCGCACAGGATCTAAGGCAACAAAAGCAGCACAACCTTGCAGGCAGGTAACACAAACAGAGCAAGGACTTTGAGTCGAAGGCTGCGGGGCGAGGCAACCATAAAGGGGGAACGGATAGTCCAAATTATTCCCACCTAATTCTTGGGCACAAAGTGTGATCTCTCCTCTCTTGCCATTAGATCAGTTCTGAAGTCAAGGCAGGTTGGACTAGGGGGGGAAACCATGATCAGGAACCATGAATAAAGAACTGGGCACTAGCAGATTTTCTAATAAATCTACGGTCAGGCCAAAACATCTCAATAAGTTTATCTAAAAAAAAAATCAGCAATTTGTAATAAACAATCTGAAGGCTGGAAGGCTGGAGGGGAAAAAAAAGTGAACAGGAACACAAAACTTTCACTGATAAGATGCACACAATTCCCAAGTGTGTGTGAGCACACACGTACACACACACGCACACACAGAAGTGTTCTCCCATAAGGCGGCCTGCCTCCCTTCACTGCCAGTTTTCCACATCTACCCCAAGTTAAAACTCTACCACCTTCGAACCAGACTTTCTGCATTCCATTCTGGTTAAAAATTACACAAAAGAGAACAGAAACTCACAGCACCATTATCCCGGGAGGATCTGAAATGACAAAGTCGTCGTGGCAGGCCAAAGATCAACCTTCTCCAAACTGATCTCCACCAAAGGTGTTGGGTTTAACCCCCATAATCCCCCGCCAGGACTTAGATTGGCAGCCCAATCCACCAGGAAGGTACCAGATCTTCTAACCAAGTTGGACCTTGTTCGGTTGAAAATGGACACCATCAAAATCCAGAAGTGGTCACATTCTACATATGGAGACATCCCAACATCAACAATGGATCAAGCAGAAATACAGTCTACAATCCTAGCTCGAGTCAAAAGCTGAGAAATTAGAAGTGGGAAAGAGATGTATGGGAGGAACAAGAGGAGGCGAGAGGAACATATGCAGGTGCATTATATGATAACTTAACTAAGTTGAAGCATCCACAAATACAATTTATAGAAAGAATTTATTTATTTATTTATTTATTACATTTTTATACCGCCAAATTCCCGAAGGACTCTGGGCGGTTTACAACATAGATAGCAATAGCACTCAGATGTTATACACTGCTTATCAGAGCTTTACAACACTATAGCAGTGATGACTAACCTTTTTGGCACCAAGTGCCAAAGCGTGTGCGTGCACCCCCAAAATGCAACGTGCATGCAACCCATGCGATCCCTCCATATGCCCCACATGCACACATTACACTCACATGTATGCCCATTACATGTAGCAGAGACCTGAAGACCAGCTGGCCGACGGGAAGCGTGTGCGTGCATGTGCGGCAGAGCTGAGCGGGGGCAATGGCTCGTGTGCCTAGAGAGAGGGTTCTGCCTGCCATAGGCTCGCTATCACAGCTCTATAAAATCTTGTAGCATTAATCAATTCCACTTCCTGGTTGCTGCACAACCATAGGTGCCACTGCACATGGATGGGTAGGAACTAACTATAATCAGGGTTAAAGATGCAGATATTCAGTTGAAAACATCTACACAAAATTACTTTTAATTAGAATTAATTAGAACTATAAATTAAAGATATATAACTTTATTGCAGTCATTAACCAGGTCAAGGAAATTGATATCCAAAATTAAATTAACAACATTAGGATGGTTAGGAAAAGTGCATGCATGCAAAAAGTGTGGTTAAAAAAATAACAATTTTAAATCAAAGTTAGGTAAAGGGCTTACTGAGGCTACACATTCAATAAGAAGTCAAAAATTAGCAATCTGGATAATTTATTTATTTATATTTATACTCCGCCTCATTTCCCTGGTCAAGGGGAACTTGAGGCGGCTAACAACAATAAAAGAAACATAATAATATAAAATTAAAACCATTTCTAAATAATAAAAACCTTGAAATTGCAATATAAAATACAATACAAATAGATGTGCGTACATACTGACACGGACACACGTACGTACACATACATGTGTATGTATAGCAATGAATAAAGCAGTAAATAAAGCAGTGAAGTCTATTATAAATGAACGAGTAAGCCTCTTTGCTAAAATTTATCGTTGGGTTTTGAGGGGGGGAAATACGTTTAACCATTAAAAACTTTATTTATTTATTTATTTATTTATTTATTTATTTATTTATTTATTTATTTATTTATTTATTTGATTTATATCTTCTGAGAAATCTTGAAATTCCCAATCATCCTTTATTGTCTTCTATCTACAGTACCGTACCCAAAATTTCACTTCTGAAGACTGGAAAAAAAAAACTTTCCAACAGGAAATGCGTAACTCTATGACGGGAGTATATCTACAGCTTGCAGCATCGGTTGCTACCTGTTCGGGGCTGACGGTCGTGTTTTTCTTACACCGTGGGGGAAGGGGGGGGAGAAGAATTATGACTACAGTGCTGCCGAATCAGAGGAAGAAAAAAAAATAAACGTTGTTGTACACAAATCCCATCGTATAGAGAGAAACAAGAAAAGAAAGGAGAAAGAGGAAAGGAGGGTTTAAGAGGGGGAGGAAAGCTTTCTCTTACTCCACGATGATCACCCCTCCCTGAACCACAATGGTATCGTCCGGAAGCAGGCAAAGTCGGGGTTTCCCCCCATGCTGGGAGGAGGCCAGGCTAAGCTTAGATTTGCTACCGCCACCGCCGCCTCCTCCCCCTTTTCGCTGCTGCTGTTGTTTTTCCGACAGCCATTTCGCCAGCGCCCCTCGTGAGCACCGAGGACTCGGGAAGGCGGCGGGTCCCGTGTGGCCAGGGTGAGGAGGAGGAGGAGGGCCCAGGGGGTGGCATGATTGCGTGTGGGGCGCTGAGAGCGCTAAGGGTTTCCCTGGGGTCAAGTCAAAGTGGAGACGGAGCTTAGCCTAGAGAGGCGCGATTTACTCTTAACCAGGGGAACGGCTAGGCAGGAGCCCTCCAGGACTTTGGAGCCCAAGGAGGGAAATAATAGTTGGGTTCTTTTTCTTCCCCAAGCGGCTTGGTGTAACGCATGAAGGACTCGCGCTAATTTCCGGCTAGCCATTGGATGGCTTGACGATTTACAGAGTTGGAAGGGACCTTATAGGTCATCTAGTCCAACCACCCCGCCCAAGCAGGAGACCCTACACCAATTCTGACAAATGGCAGCCCAATCTCTTCCGTGAACCTGAAGAGCCAGGAATCTCCTTGGATTCCTGTGTCCAGGTTGTAAACGTGAAGGGCAAAGCAGGCCCCCCTCCTCTGCCCTCCCCTCACCCAACAGAGTTGGAAACTTGTAGGTCATCTAGTCCAGTGTTTTTCAACCTTTTTTGGGCAAAGGCATACTTGTTTCATGAAAAAAATCACGAGGCACACCACCATTAGAAAATGTTAAAAAATTTAACTCTGTACCTATATTGACTATATATAAAGTAATTTTTCCCACGGCACACCAGGCAACATCTCGCGGCACACTAGTGTGCCGCGGAACAGTGGTTGAAAAACACTGACCTAGAGGTATTCAGTTCCCCACTATATACTTGTATCACAATCCTGCAAGGTAAGTTTGGTTCGGAGTCTGGCTCCCGGACTCAACCATTATGACCTCAGAGGACTGAAAGGGAATTGAGGCTCTTCCATGCGTTTTCTTAACTAGAGCACTACGCTGGTTCTCCTCATTGATAATGTTTTAATGCACAGAATTTGGTAGTTGTTTCAGTAGTAGCTTTTTTTAAAATAAGAGGAAGAATTCCTGACAGAGTTGGAGACATATTGCATAAAGCAGGTACCTGTATGTTTGAGCCTGTGTAGAATGGATTGTAGGTGTCTGTACTTTTTTGTGTCTCTTAAGCTTCTGTCTCGGGAGGGTTACATTGAGAAAATCTCAACTATTTTCCCTTGATGGAGCAATCTTCTCTCCATACAGTTTCTTTGATGCTGTCTTAGTTAACGATGGCAAAGCCACCAAGTAAAGATCCTGGGCTAAAGGAGAAGTTTAAGAGCCTGCTAGGACTGTCATCCAGGCCCAATTCTAAGTCATCTGAAGGAAAACAGACAGAATTCATCATCACTGCAGAAATACTCAAGGTAACATCCAGAAATATTCCAAACCTTGAACATATATTAAGAGCCAAAAATTTTAGTGGATGGCCACAAAAGAAAATTAATACAGATTTTAATTTCGAGGATTTTTAAAAATCCTTTCAATTGCCGTAAGATTTGGGTTCCCAAGGATTTATGTGTAAAATAAACCCTCAATTTAATAGATTTTGGTTTAGTAAAATAAATTAGTGATATTGTCTTTGGATGCAAGACAATATGTATTATATGCTATAAGTATAAAATCCTGATAGCCATTTTATGTATACATATATATATGTAAAACAAATATAATTTAATGTGCAATGTTTAAACCCCCTTTATATTTAAAGGATATTCTACTTTAAAAGATAACCCTTTCTCTCTATTACTGTGCAGCTGAGGGGATACAGTAACACCATCATGATGGCATTGCTTTATTAATTAACCAGAGTTAACTAGCTTTGAGTTATGAAGCGAGCTTTTTAACCTCCAAAGCCTTGGCCCTTTGAAACCTCTTGCCCCATGAGATCAGATTGGCTCCCACCATCCTGACTTTCCCTAAGAGCCTGAAGACCTGGCTCTGCAGTTGGCTTGGGGTCCCAATACCCCCCTACCCTCCTGTATATTCTTCCTCCCCACCTGAGCAAGGAAGGCCAGGTTTTCCCTTTATCTAAAAAAAGTGAGCCTATGCGTAAGAATATTTAAGCAGGAAGTGCTAGTCCTGGTTCCCTCACGGCTTGATTTGGTCAGACATGTAGAGCCACCATCCCGTCTGTGAACCTGCTGCTGCCTGTACTTGTCTTTCAGGAACTGAGCATAGAGTGTGGCTTAAACAATCGGATTAAAGCAATCGGACAAATCTGTGAGGTGGCAAAAACTAAAAAGTTTGAAGAGGTGAGTATGCAGGGCTTGCCGTTTGGGTAAGTGAATGCCTGATATATAAGGGTCCCCTCCACTGCTGCTGAACTGCACATCCTCCATGGCTCAGCATTTATAGATGGCTTGGGATGAACGGAGGGTGGGACCGGGGGTTGCTAAGCCAGAGAATTTCTGTTTGCCTTCTTCAGTAGAAAAGGGGATAGAACAAATTCGGAGTTTAAATAAATAGCAGGAAGGCAAAATTGGCTCATGAATTTTTTTTCTTTTGAAAGTAGATATTTGTATTCATTTCTGCTCAACGTCACCTGCCTTTGGGTAGTTACGTGGCATTGGAAGAGAATGTCACAAAGAAGATGTTAACTTGAGAATAGGCATAATCTGAAATTCCACAGTGTTTGGTTCCTATCTTACAATGTTATTTTATTTATTTATTTATTTTATTAAATTTATACCCCGCCTCTCTTCACCCAGAGGGGAACTCGAGGCGGCGAACAAT
>JANHGC010005893.1:46666-62018 GCA_027560395.1 Boaedon fuliginosus | reverse complement strand
TTCTATTCTATTCTATTCTATTCTATTCTATTCTATTCTATTCTATTCTATTCTATTCTATTCTATTCTATTCAATGAGTGTGGCGATTGTAAAGTGAATGCCACATTGATTAAGAAAATCCATTGTCTGCGATTGACCTTTTTTCTCCAGAAACTGGAAGTATATGCCAGTTTCCAGCAACAAAAAACATTGTAAATCACAGCCATGTGACCCCTGCCCGCAGGAAACAAAAACAGCTGTAAAACTAGGTTGGTGGGTCAGCACCCAAAATACAATCATGTGATTGTGTGGGGTGGCTGTTGGAACTTCAAATCCAAATCATAAGTACCTCTGAGGTAGTGTGTTGTAACTTTGAATGGTCACTATGCACCTAGTCATAAATCAAGGACTATCTGTAATTTCCCACATTACAAAAAATGGGCAATCATGCTGCTGATTTTCAACATTTGCACCTTTGAAATTCAGCATTTGCCTTGACATTATGGACTGGATTTATTCTGTTACTGTTAACCTGAAATATTATGCATTTAAACAGCAGCCATTTCCACATAAGGAAAGTGTTGGAGAAAAAGTTTGCTTTGAAATTGAAGAAACAGAATGATAAATCGGTGTGAGAAATCTGAACAATTTCTATGTAAGATGTCATTTTCAGAATTTATTTCAGAAGGATATCCAAGCAGACGGGCTTCCAGATGGATATAATGACCTCTCCATTTTTTCTGCCTTTAATTTCTAAGATCTGAGTACACCTTATGGTCTGCTGTGTAAATAGGAATTAAGTATCCGTGCATGAAAAATGTCCCTTTATTTTCAGAGAGTTTTTCACTTTGCCTCCCCTTGTTTTCAGATATTTGTGGAATATCTTAAATAGCTTATTTTTCCCCAAACGATTTTATGTATACGGTACAAAGGAGTTTTGGGGAAAAAACAGAGACGTATTCAGATGCTTACACAATATAGCAGTAGATATGTTGTCTAATCATAGTAATTGTACACTGAAATGTTTATCTCATTCACACTAATGGAAGCATTCCTATGATCATAGGCATCCCCATGTTTATATGGCTTTTACTTTTCCCTGCTCTCTGAAATTGTGCAAGAGTTTGTGCCTCTAATGCCCAGGGGTTTATACTACAGATATTGTAGTAGACTAGTTGTTCCGGTAATCCAATAGGTTCCATGATAAAAATCCAATCTTGTAGGGGACCATAGAACTCCAATACATTTCTCTGTGTGTACAAACATGCATGCACTACTTCCCTAACTCATCAGTACAGGTAGTCTCAACTTACAACAGCTCATTTAGTGACCGAAGTTACAACTGCACAGAAAAAAGTGACGTATGACCATTTTCACACGTATGACCATTCCAGCATTACAATGGTCATGCGATCAAACTCCAGACACTTGGCAACTGACTCATATTTATGATGGTTGCAGTATCCTGAGGTCATGTGATCCTTTTTTACCACCTTCTGACAAGTAAAGTCAATGGGGAAGCCAGTAACCGCGTTACTAACTTAACAACTGCAGTGATTGACTTAACTGTGGCAAAAAAGGTTTTAAAATGGGGCAAAATTCACTTAACAAATGTCTCACTTGGCAAAATAAATTTTTGACTCAGTTGTGGACATAGGATTACCTGTACATATCTTAATTATGTTTATCTTATTTAACCAAGAATTACTCTATTCCTTGCAACAGTATATATGCTGTTAGATGAATGTCATCAAATAAAGCTGCTCCCATCACAAATCTGTTCTGCTTTTTCTCCAACTGTCTTTTTTGTTGTAAAAATGTCTACAGCAAGTTCTCCAACCTACTCCTCTCTGGATATGTTGGACTTCAATACTCAGTTCCAAAATAGTGTACTAGCTCAGAATTGTAGAAAGCAAAATGCCACACATGCAAAGGATCAACACTTGAACAAATTTGCTCTAGATGTTTTAATGTTTTGTATCAAGTCTAAACACAGATGTACATTTCAAATGGCACACAGTTATTTTCAGTTTAATTCTAGGTAAGGATTTCAATTAAGCTTCTGAGTATGTGTGACTAGCCAGATGCCCCAACAGCTGTCCGGTAGTCAAGTGTGGATTTTTTTTTCAAAATTAATTTAGTTTCATTTGCTGAAATTCTTACTAATTATTATGAACTATAATAGTAAGATAATTTGTAAGAAATAAAATTAACCATCTGATTAGCTTACTTGAGTCTGAGTGTGAGTGTGTGTGTGTAAATTATGTATGAAATAAAGGGGGAAATGTCAATGAAACAAGTAACACTGCATCCAGTTTTGGTCACCATATTATTAAAAAAAATGTAAAGGCTCTGGGAAGAATAAAGAAAAGAGCAACAAAGATGATTATGGCACTGAAGGGTAAAACATATGAAGAACAGTTGCAGGAATTGGGTTTGTCTAGTCTAGTGAAAAGAACGACTAGCAGTGTTCCAATGTCTGAGGGGCTGCCAGAAAGAAGAAGGGGATCAACTTACTTTCCAAAGCACAAGAAGGAAAGACAAAAAACAATGGATGAAAATTAATAAAAGAGAGAAGCAACCTAGAACTAAGGAGAAATTTCATTATAGTGAGAACAATTAACCAGTGGAACGGCTTGCCTCCAGTGCTCCAACACTGGAGGCTTTTAAGAAGAGACTGGACATCCACTTGTGTGGAATGATATAGGACCTCCTGCTTGAGCAGGGGGTTAGACTAGACTCAAGGATCTCCAAGGGACTTCCAACTCTTCTGTTATTCTGTTGGCCTGGTGATGCCAACCACTGCATCAGGACACAGACACACACAAAAAAGTAGTTCACAGCTCTCCAACCCAAACATTCATCACTATTCTTTTCTTATTTGTTGTGTTCTCTGAATGTTCTGTTTTAAAAAATAATGGGAAGATATATTCTATCTTTATGTCTTTCATTTTTATTGAACCTGATTGAACCCATAATTGAAGCGTAGGAAGTTAGAAAGATTGCAGACAAACCAGAGAAGCAGTCATCAGATAAAAAGTGGAATATCTATGTAACACTCCATACACATCTTTGCCTACATGCAACACATAAACGGTTCACCAATACTCTCTTATTCTAACAAAAAACAATTTTAAAATGGATTTTGTGTGTGTGTGAAATTGAATAAGGATGACTTGAAAATGCAGGAAAACACTATTGCTGTCAAATCAAATACAATATGATATATGTTAGGATGGAACTTTCTGACTATGCTAACTAGACATTATGTGAGTCAAGGAGGCATACCTGGAAAAATGAAGTTGGGGAAGTTTGATATAAAACTAAGACTTTTTTCCCCCTGATGCTCACTTGCTTATGTCCTTCAGAGAAAAATATTCTCTTGCTTTCCAAGTATGTGCTATAAACTGCAAAATCTAATTTTGGAAAAAGGAAGGAGAAAGCGTTCACCACAGTTCATTGCCATAAGTGGAAGCACATACATTTAAATCAAAAGTTAGTTGAGTCAGACAAGGTTTAAGATTTTCAATAAATTATTTTTACAATGACAATAAAAGTTATAGAGGACCCAGAGCCTAACTAGACAGTAACATTTTACATTTCTTGAATTGCTGATAACACTTCTTGAAATATAAAGCTGACAATCAGATGTCTGGCAAAATACATATATTTAATAAACTAAAATATTCTAATATGTATTTAGTAAAATAATTAGATTCTATACATTTATTTGCATTATTTAATAAGTCACCAGGAGGTGACATGAGAAAAAAATATAACTAATTTTATTTCCTAAAAATAGTAACATTTCCAAGATAATTCTATTTATGTTTGAAGAAACTGAACAGTGATTCTGAAACAACTGTTTCTTTTATCACATTTTAAATTGAATGTTGTCGACAAATTATTAAACATATACAATGATTTTATAGAGTTTATAATGATTCTAACTTGAAAGCCTAAGAATCTCTCTGATATTTCATCTGAAGCATGGATGTCACTTGACATTGTTGCTGTATATATTTTATTCCCAAAGTCAAAGGTAGCTTCTGATCCCTAGGTAAATAAAAAGCACCATACAGAAGTACACATATACACACATATGGGTTTGGAGGATTGTAGGAGTTTAAACGGCATAATTTCAAAAGAAAGTCTCAAAAGATAATATATCACAATAGCTTGTTCACCAGTTATGGAATGCTGATTGCTTAGGTTTGGGATACTATAACATTTTATTGCTGGTTCTTCTTCAGTAGGACTTTTCAAAATGTAATTGTTTCTAATGTATATGTTTACAAGATTACAGTATAACATAATACTATTCCTGATTACACAGTTCATCCTCATTCAGATATGTCCCTGGGCTGATTGCTGGGACTAAATATGTCAACAATAACTCTCTGACCCTCTCTCTTTTTACCTGAGATTCATTTATGACATTTGCATCTCCTGAACCCATGGAAATGAATCTCTATTAGCACTACAAGGTAAGCTTCCACCTAGAACAAACCATCCAATCTATCATCTACTGTTTTGACCCATTTGACAGAGATGTCAACTGACAGAATTAAACTAGATATTCAAGAAACTGAACTACCAATCTAACAAAATCAATAGACTAATTAGTATAATTACATCAGTTCCTAGGTAAGAACTATTAAAAGAACAAACCACTGCAACAAAATAGCATAACACCAATGGTTGTCGTGTAAAGTTCATACCACTCATTATTAATAATCTACACAAGATACTGGGCAACGACATTATATTATTTCATGCTTAGCATGTTGGATCCATATTTGCCTACAAGCAGCCACACAACATGAAATAGACTCTCACAAGAAACAAGAAATAACAGGACAATAAGACCAACATGGGAAACAAGCCCCCTAAACAAACCCAGATGTGTACTTTGCTCCAGCGTGTATATTAGCAGCACCATCCTAACAAACACAAGCTTAGAGTATCTTTTCATGGTCTTCCACTAAAGTCATATATGCCATCATTTGCTGGGATTTTTTTTTAAAAAAAAATAAATTTGCTGGTTGCTCATCTTGCTGCAAGGCAACTCTGAAAAACTTATGACATCAAAATAAACCCATAAATACATATACCAATATTTTGTCAATAGTAACAGCTGCCTTAGGTGCAATCCCAAAAGTTGACCTGTACCTGCATAACCAACCTATTTTCCTCTTTCTTTACCCTGTCCACTTCTCCCCAACTTAAATCCTATCTCAATCTACGCATATACAATGAAGTGAACTGCAGCTGACAAATGCTTGCGCCTTTTAATAACAAAATAACAGAGTTGGAAGGGACCTTGGAGGTCTTCTAGTTCAACCTCCTGCTCAAACAGGAGAACCTGTATTATTTCAGAGGAATAGAGGTCCAGTGTCTTCTTAAAAGCCTTTAGTGATGGAGCAGTCCCGACTTCTGAACGCAAGTCATTCCACTGGTTGATTGTTCTGACTGCCAGGAAAATTCTCCTTAGTTCTAGCTTGCTTCTCTCTTTGTTCAGTTTCCATCCATTGCTTCTAGTCTTGTCTTCTGGTGCTTTGGAAATTAGGTTAACCCCTATGTGATACAATTTGATAGAATAAAGCAGAATTTGTTAATTGGAAAAGGTGCTATGTAGATCCATCCTGATTTGTTTTTCATTCCTAACCTTCCAGATATTTGATCTTCAACTTCCAGAATTCTCAAGTTTCATAGCCATAGCTGAGAAGGTTGGGTGTTGACATCTGTTGCAGAAGGCTCTTTTTAGGAGAATCAGGAAGTACAGTCTTGATGGATGTGCTATTGTGGTGAAGTGCCATCCAAACATCCTTGAAACTTCAGAAAACCATATTCAACCAGCATGAGAGTTGGCATTCCTACTGCCAGTCTCTAACCAAGCCTCTGTTCTTCTATTGATAATTGCCAGCTGGTTGACTTCCCTCTAAAGTGATGGGTGGCAAATCCTAATAGGTTGTAGGTGATTTTTAGTTGTCCTTGGTCACTGTTGAAATAAATGGCATTTGTATAACCCAGGACAACTTAAGATCTTTTATTAATTGCTTCTGTATACATAAAAAAAATATTAAACTCAGAAATAAAAATAAACAAAAGAAACAAGAACATATTATAAAAGGTATTTTTAGAAGCTCAGGGTTTTTTTTAATCACAGTATTAATCTTTTACCTAAGGAATTTATACTGGTTGGTCTTTTTTTTTAACTTTATTATACATAACATCTTTATACAGTGTTGAAATGACATATCTTTCCCATCACCATATCTCTTCTTAACATAGCATTCCTCTATGTTTATATACAGTTTAAATCCCATATAAGTCATATTTGTTCATTGTAATACATAAATTTCCCCTTCTTATTTTTTACTTTTATTTCATCTTCCCATTCATTTATACCATAAGTCCCAACAATTGTAAAAATCCGTGTCTCCTTTGTCTTTTAGTTTCATTGATAACCTATTGAATTTGGCGCAGTCCAATATTTTATTAATCAATCTTTGTTGGGATCATTTATTGTTTCCAATATTGTCTGAACAGCATCCTCGCTGCTGTAATAATATGTATTAATAAATATATTGCTGACTTCTTGTAGTCCCCTGGAGTTATCCCTAGCAGGAACAATTCTGATTTCAGTTCAACTTGTAGACCTGACACTTCCCCTATTAATTTTTTGACTTTGTTCCAATATTTCCCCACTGCTGGGCATTATACTGGTCGGTCTTTCTATTACAATGATAAATAGCCAATTCACAAGTAAAATGAGAGTGCATCATCAATCCAAAATTGCAAATCTCGACTAATCTTTCTATTATAAACTTCTAAATTTAAAAATAAAATAAACATAAAATAAAAATTAATATTTTTAATTGCTCATTTTTAAAAAATGTACATTTGGAAATACTGAAAAAATACTTCAATACTGATAGCAGTCCAGGAGTTTCAGATGCTGCCTTCACAAACCAAATTGTGAAGACAAATGATGTCACAGTTGCATATCATCCTTTCTTACAGTGATAAACAACTGATATGATTTAAGACTGTCTCAATAATGTCTCATTCATGGTTGTAGATGAGATGTAGGCAAGATTGTGGGGAAATGGCAGGGGGAAAAAATACCAGTGTATGTTTGGGCACAGTTTGGTGCAAGTGGGAAAAGTCTCTATGAGTTAAGAAATACAACATTCTGTATAGTCAAAATGATGTGTTTTAAAATGTGAAACAAAATGAAACTTGTGGGGTGGGGAAATCAGTAAATAAACTTCATAAGAGATGTCTTAGAATATATTGCCTGCTTTAAATAAAACAATTCTCTCATTTCTCCAGGAGATGGAGCTGTGGATTTTAAATTGTAGGCTGGAACTTAAAGAAGAGACTCTAGGCAAATCCTACACCCAAGTTTTTTCTCACAGACATTTTAAAAAGAAAAATGCTACTGCATAATTTTAATGTGAGCTGAAAGGTGCTCATTTCTGCACTTAACAGTAGGGACGGTAGACTAAAAATAAGCAGATAATCTCTAAATATTTTAAAACAAAAATGCAACCGCATGTTATTTCCATTGTGTATTATCTTCAGTATGTTTGTGAGTCTGTGTGCTAATGAACTTGTGTGTCCCCTGGGCGGGGGGGGGGGGGAGTAGTTCTATAGAACTTCCTATAGAAATGCATGTCATTGACTCAAGACCTTCCTTTATGTTTATCAACACATGGACAATGCATACCTTTCTCTGTATATACTATAGAGAAGATGAAGGTGATTCGCTGTAGGAGAGAGATTAAAAGAGATTTTGTGACCTATCCCGTTTATAAGCCTTTGGCAAATGTAGCCATCTGGGGGCTTCACCTATTGTGAATTTCTACTTGAACTAATGTGTTTCTGTATATGAGTGATCTGCAGAATGTCCTTAAACTTGATTCTTTTATTCGTTGTTGCTTTAAAGGAGGGTCAGAAGTTGTACATAAATGACCTCTGACAATAGTGAGAAGATGGAAACATTTCGTCCTGTCTGTCGGTTCTTACTTTCCTGATCTGTCATGTTGCCTCCGTCGCTTTGTTCCGGTCATTCCCACACAAAGGGAGCCGTGAGACTTTTCATCAGATTTGGAAGCCAACCGGAGTCTCACTGCTTCCGAAAGGGACATCAGCACAGTAAACTTTTCCGCGGATCTTGTTTCTGGATGACTTTATAGGCTCGCTTGTCTTTCTGGTGTGGATTTGTGCTCGATGGGAGCGGGAGTTCTTTTTGAGTTCTTGGTGGACTGACTGCTAAAACGCTTTTTTAAAAAAAATCGTGTCTGGCTTCCAAATTTTTATGTTTCTGTCTGCTTGAGAATTGCTCTGCCCTCGGGTCTCTCTTTCCCATGCTGACGCCGTGATTTTGAAGCTTGGATAAGGGGAGGTTGGTTTTAACTGCGGGATCAGTTCTGCAGGGTCACATAGATTCAGTCGAAAGGGAAACCATTAGCCACACAACTTTTGGGCTCGCCCTTTCCTCTGGGGACTTTCCCTGTGGCCCTTTGCAACTTCGCTTCTGCGTCTCAAAGAGGTCGATGAGCAAAGGCCATTGTTTTGTGCCCTATTTGAAACATACGTGAAAGTGACGGAAAGCAAGCCGGTCAAGGCAAAGTGGAGGAAAGGGACACGGGGAGGAAAGTGCGCCCGAACGTTTATTTGGCGCTTTCGGTCATTTTCTCACCGCCATACTCTGAATTCTGCGAGCTCTGCTGTGAAGATGTTTGATCCCCATTCTTGCATCCTTTCTCGGGATTTAGGGAAGAATGTTAAGGATCTTGATCACCTCCCCCGCCAGCTTTCGCCCCAAGTAGCAGTTGGCTATGGACTCTACTGAAGACAAAGTTGATGGGGATAGGTGGTCCCAAAGTTGATGGGGGTGGGTCCCTTTCTCTTTCCTCTCTGCTGCATCTCTCTCTGTGTCTATAAGCAGGTAAAAGGACCATTGTTTCTGGCCCCAATCCAATTCTAGACCTTATTGTAGTTAAACTGCCTGGAAAACAATTACTCTCGTGTCAATGCACTTGTTACTTTGGCTTTTATGAAAGGTGGATCCAGATCCTAAGCCTGTTGATTCAGATGTTCAAAATGAATTCTTCCCAAAAATGTGGATAGAAGAGCTCTGTATAAATCCCAACTGACTTTGGGTCAAATCAAAAGGTGTCAGATTTTGATTCCCCAAATACTGTAGTTAGTATAATCTGCAGGAAGGAGATTAAGTTGTGTCTGATTGAAAACTGAAATTAAATCTCAGTGTTTTACTTAAAGCCCAGCTCAATAAACTCACAGATATCAAACAATCTGACCTTAACTGTACTTGGAAATAAGACTGGAGATCTTGCTAGTTTTAGATATGCTAATTTTCTTCAGATATCAGTGGTGCTTCTTCAATTAAATGTGATTAAACTAGGAACGCCACATTTCATTTAAGCTGTTGAAAAGGGAATCAAGATTATTAGGTCAGATAATGGCCAGAATAAATAAATTTCTTTTAGAAAAAGAGAAAAGACAGAATCTATTATTGATTTTGTTAGTTGTTGTGGATGTGCCAAAGAAATTATGTTTTCCAAATTATGTAGAGGTTTTGGAATAGACCCTGTTGCTCTGAAGCTTTTTAATCTTTATAAAATATGCTGTGCTATTGTACTATGGTTACTCATACATTCATGGGAGATTGTATAGATGAGAAGGAGGAGTTCCAGACTATTGGTAATATGTGGTAATGTTTTGGTTGTTATTTTGAAATACTCAGGTATATGATATTATTGTGAAATTACAAAGGGAGTTCAGTAGACAGTTCAATAACCTATCGAACTGTTATGAAGTGTTTCTGGACTATCACCTACCTGCAGAAAATCTGGGGATCATGTGTTCTAGACCCCCTTAAGACATGAGGCCAAATGGGTGACCTTGGGCCTGTCACTCTTTTAGCCCTATAAAAAAGAGAATGGTAAGCCACTATTTGAAAATCTTGCCAAGAAAACTGCAAAAAAATTGTAAGCACCAGAAGTTAAGACTGGCTCAAAGGTTCCAAAATAAATAATACCTCTTGATTTCAAAAATACATTGTCTTCCTTCCTTCCTTCCTTTCCTTTCCTTTCCTTTCTAACTAAGAATTAATTTAGCATATGAACTGAATTCACTGGAGTAACCTACAGGAGTCTGATATAAATATTAACAAATGTTATGCTGTTAATAATGTGGGTAAAGGGGAAAACTTTATTCTTTGGCTGATATGTTATCAGAGGGGACTGGGAACCATTATTGTGGAGTCAATGACATGCTGATGACCCTTTTCATAAGTAGAAGTAATTTTACCTTCATAAAGAACAAACAAATTAGCTGACATGGGACACATAAAGTTTCTAGAATAAACAAAGAGAAGATACTAAGATTATGTAGGTAGTCTGAAGTAGATGGCAAGAGACCAATTTTAAACACCACTTGGGATTCCCGTCTTTCACTAATCAGATACTTTTAGTGACATGCCATCTTGTGAATATTGAAAGGACTGGAGCCTAAATGCTGCCTTTAAGGTAAAGGCCAACCTCCCCACCCATCCCATACCCAGCCACCTCCTTTTAGCCATGTGAAGGCAGACCAGAGCCTGTTTAGGGAGGTACTTAGCAAGTCTTGACTTGAATTTCCTGCTTTTGTAACGCTACATAACTCTCCCAGCCTCGCCTGCCGGCCGCAGTTGCAAATTGAAGGACCGCCCCGCAGCCTAGGAAAGTTCACCGGCAGTTTACATTTCTTCGACATAATGATCAAGTTGCTTGATTTGTTAGAGGCTTCCCTTGTTCGCCCCAAAGACTCAGTGGCTCGCAGTCGAGGTAATGAAAAAGTGGGCATTTGATTTCGGCAACGACACGGGGCTGAGTTACATTAAGCAGGTAACGAGACATTGGGCAGATGTGTTTTCATTGCACCATAAGTGAAACGCAGTTTTAAAAGCCTGACAACTTCCCAGAAGCAATCAGCAAAAGTTTACGACTGCATAAACCACAAAGACCCGTCCTCGCCTATTTTTTATAAGCCCCGCATTTAAACCATCTATAAATTCTACCGACTTCCAAGCTAAACTTGGTGGCGCCTATTAAACAGGTCTCATTCTTCAGAGACTTTAGCAGAAACACTGCAATCGTGGAAACGACATCTCTCAGGCAAAAAAGAAAAAAAGATTAAATTGACGACCATATCATGTTTGGGGGGATGGGTTGAACAGAGAAGTTTCCCGAAAACTTGAACGCCTGGTGGGAGGCAGAACGAGCGGGAATTGCCAAAAGGAGAGGCGATTGTCTGGGTTGGGAAGGCAGAATCGGACAGATATTTGAGGGAGTGAAAGGTAGAAAGGGGGAATTCCGTGTGTTTGAGGTCAAAGTCAGTGACCACCTTAGGGGATGGACCAATAGGAAGAAACCTTGGAAACACCTCCTCCCGCAAGTCTCATTATTTCAGGCATGCCCTTGCCTTTTCCCTTTGGATAGGTTTACCTGTCCAAAGAATGAATCAGCGTCTACAAGGAAATCCTCCACTGAAATTGATGAAACCCCCCTTTTCAGAGGTGATTCCCCAACAAAGTGCTCCACCACGCAAAATCAAGTCGCAGAAACAAACCACGATCCTGCATGCGTGTTGGGGTGGTATAGGATGCAGGGAACAACGCCTCAGTTTTAGGATACTAGTGAAAATGGAGTGGTTTTCTAAGAAAACCCAATGGACGGAGACAGCCGAATAGGATCGGGGCCAGTGCCTTAATGTGAGTGGGATTTAGTGCTACAAGACAAGCAGAAGGCTTTTTGATAAGTTTATCTTGTTTTTTTATTTCAGGATAAGGCTTCAATAGCGACTTCCATATCCACGGAGTCCGAACTAGAGGGAAAGCTCTGTCCTCATTTGTTGCGAGGGAGGTTTTATTGGTGCTTGGCTTCTTCTCCTCTTCCAGGTGAAAAATCCAGACAGAGTCGGCTGTCGCCTGCTCCTGTTCTTTGCTAAAACAAGACACCCAACTGTTCTCAGGCTGCCATTCAAAAGCGAGGTTCTGTGGCAAACCTCATTTGTGAATCTATTACAGAGATTAATAGATTATTTCTTCTTTTTCAACTAATTCTCAGTGGGGAAATTTAACCATATGGTAAGGAGAGAATTAGAATTTCATCACATTAGAGCAAAATGTAATGAAAAGAGTCCAACACCTGGGGCCAACTAGAAAGACACAATTAAAGGATTTTTTTAATGAAACCAGAGAAACCGAACATCTCGTAACCTTTAGTTATTCATAAGATCTGATGAAAGCATTAGAAATATTATTTGATGATGTCATAAAAAGTGAGAAAAAGGAGAGAAAATCCTGCCACTGTCTTCCCTTAAAGAAAGAGCATGAAATAAAAACAAAAGTGGTTTGTGTTCCATGGAGGGGATCAGATGGGTTACATACTAAATATAAATTGGCTCCAAGACTTTATTGTTCCACACCAGCCACTCAGAAAGAGTGCAGACTCAGTCACAGAACATAATAAAGATATAAATCTTAAAGTAAACATTTCATTTTACACTCAGGGTTCCAAAGAACATTTGGATACAACTTTCTCCTAAAATGAAAGAAATCCCACCCTTTAAAAATAGCTACGTAGAATGTTACACTAATAATACACCTGTAACTTCAAAGCTAGGTGACAGAATTGGTCCCAAAATTCTGAGAGGAGGGGTGTCTACTAAATTAGGAATTTAGAATAAATTTGGCTGGCCTCCAAGTTCTCGTTGGTTAGAAAGTGATTTGAAAGTTGTGGGCGGGAGGAGCTGGAGAGGATCCACTCCCCCATTAATTAATTAAAAGCTTAACTGTTAATTGTACGTCCGCTCCATATAGAAAACGGAGAGACTGCTGTGACTCTTGGAGAGGGTGAAAATGTGTGTGGGGGGAGTTTTGAGGAAAAGATGGAAACGTCTTGCCCAAAAGAGGGAGCGAGAGAAACGCGCTTGAAGTGAACCTCAGCGAGATAAATGGGTTGAGGCCAAGGTGAAGTCGGATAAAAAGCAAACAGGTCACCCTCTTCGCAGAGAGCGGAACGGGGCGTGAAGAAGGTTGGCGCGGCCGAACGTCAGTCTGGCGACAGCACAAAGTTCGCTGAAGTCCGCTGGCAGTCAGTCTTCGTGGGTGGGTGGGTGGATAGGCGGAGGGGCGAAGTAATCTCTTTCCCTCCACCCCACTCCCCTGTTTTTCCTTCTTCCCTCACCCCGCCATCGCCGCCCCGTAATTTGCTGAAGGAGGGAAAGAGCATCCTCCTTCGCCCCAGCCCGGGCTTTTAAGTGTGCTCATTGAGGAGTGAAAGTCGCCACACCTGTCAGGCTGTAAAGGCAGTTGTTGGCTTCCTAATAGGACACAACGCCTTGCAAACATATGCGTTAAGCTGTGCCCACAGATGGCAGGGAGAATAATGGAGCAGGAGCCTTTTATAAAGCGCGAGCTGCCGCCTGTCTTCTCCTCCTCCTCCAGACCGGTGTGAAATGCAAACTCTCCAGACTCAGGGCCAAGCCTAGCGCCTGGGCTCGTTTGTTACCGTTTTAATCCTATTAATTAAAACGTTAACCTGATTGGGTAGAAAGCTCTGTCCCAACAGGCGAGGCTTCTTCATAATAACCTTCTCCGCGAGATAATGAGGTAAAAGACTTCCCCCGTCTGTGGTGGCGGCAGTTAGCGGCGGCGGCGGTGGCGGCAGCAACAGCAACAGCAACAGCAACAGCGGGAGTACGAGCAGCCGCCGCTGCTGCTGCTGCTGCCGCCGCCTTCAGCGAGCGAGCGAGTAAGGAGCGCTCCGGCTCTCTTTCTTCTTTTCCTCTTTTCTCTCTTACTTGATGGGTCTGGGAAATCTCCCGAAGGTGAATCCGAGGAAGAGAAAGGGTGCCGAGAGCCCGTGGCAGCTCACAATGCCTTAGCCCCGCGCGGGCTGGTGGCAGGAGAGAAGCGCTGAGAGCAAGCGAAGCGACGAGCGAGACAGACGCGCTCTGAGGGGAAGAGAGAAAGAACGCGCGCCAAGGCGGCCTGCCTCCGAGACACTGGAAGAGCGGGGCGAAGAAGGTGACAGGGGCAGAACGAGGAGCAGCGCTCTCGGGGAGAGGATCTCGACCCAGGCGAGCCCCCGACCCGGGGCGTTGAAGGACCAGAGCGGGGGAGGGGGCGCGGGAGAGGGAGGAGTTGGAGGAGGGGAACCCGCCGGTCGGAACTATGGAGAGGGCGCTAAACCTGCCTTCAGACGAAGACTTATTCCACAAGAGCTTCAGCGCCTCGGCCAAGAGAATGGAGTCTGCCTTTCGTTCACCCCCGGGGCTCGACCTGGCCGCCCACCAGCAACAGCAGCGCGAGTCGCGGCAAGCGCCGTCTCCTCTCAACTGCTACGAGCCGGCTGACTCCGAGGTGCTGCTGAGGGAAAGCGCGGCCGGGGCACTGGTGGCCGGGGACCCGCTGGGCTGCGTCAAGTACGGGCAGAGCACGACCAGCCGCAGCTCGGTAGCCGAGAGCAGCGGCGGCGAGCAAAGCCCGGACGACGACAGCGACGGGCGCTGCGAATTGCTGCTGCGGGGCCCCGGCGGAGGTAGCGGCTCCGGAGTCGTCGTCAGCTCTGGGGGCGCCCTACTCAAGGCGCCGGAGGGCGGCGCCTGCTCCAATAGCCACCACGGCGGCGGCGGCGGGGGCAAGAAGTCCAAGGAGCAGAAGGCGCTGCGGCTCAACATCAACGCCCGCGAGCGGAGGCGCATGCATGACCTGAACGACGCGCTCGACGAGCTGCGGGCCGTCATCCCTTACGCTCACAGCCCCTCGGTGCGGAAGCTCTCCAAGATCGCCACGCTTCTCCTGGCCAAGAACTATATCCTGATGCAGGCGCAGGCCCTCGATGAGATGCGCCGCCTTGTCGCTTATCTCAACCAGGGCCAGGCGATTTCGGCGGCCTCGCTGCCCTCTTCAGCTGCGGCCGCGGCGGCAGCGGCGGCCGCTTTGCACCCAGCTCTCGGGGCCTACGAGCAGGCGGCGGCAGGCTACCCTTTCAGTGCTGGCCTGCCGCCCGCCACCTCTTGCCCGGAAAAATGTGCCATTTTCAACAGCGTCTCGTCCAGTCTCTGCAAACAGTGCACGGAGAAGCCTTAAAAGAGAGACGAACTTCTGTCCGATCCCTTCGTTGTCCGTTAAAGTACTTCCTTGGCCGGACTTTGCTGCAGCCGCCTTTAAGGGGATAGTCGTAGGGGTTGATGTGGGAAGTTAAGAGCAACCGAGACCTCAGCGAAGTTTAACACACACGCTCGCATTTTTTTTCTCGAGAAGGTGTATGGGGGGGGAGGGAGGGAGGGTGA
>JANHGC010005893.1:15325-26510 GCA_027560395.1 Boaedon fuliginosus | reverse complement strand
ATGTTATCCACTGACTAACCTATTAGTTAGGGGCACACATATATTGGGCGCACGTGTAAAAATCAAGCGAGTTCTTACTTTCAGGGGAGGTCGTATTTTCAGGGAAACAGGGTATCTTCAGACCATGTTATCCAGATGGGACCTGCCCATCTATTTTGTATGGCCAAGAGCCCCCCCCCCCCCGACCCCCAGGAAGTCATAGGAGACTGGGCTTCTTCATGGTAGCTCCTTGGCTTTGGAACAGCAAAGGTGGCTCCTTCCCCATTTTTCAAAAAGAATCAAGGCTGCTTTTCCAGTGGGTGTTCAGTATAGAAGGTGCAATATACAGTAGTTGTAAGTAACCAAGTAAGGGAGAAAATAATATTATGTAGTTGAGGGCCACATGATTAATTTTATTTTGTTGATCTTAACTTTCAATATTTTGTTAATGGTTGCTTATCTTTTTACTTTAACATGAGCTGCCTAGATAGTGGTGCCTCCTCTTTAAATAACTGAGATACACTTTTGTGTCTACAAGCAGAAGTGGGCTGCACTTATGTTCACAAAGTTCGCTAATTGTGAGTGTGCATGCGCTCACAACCAGCGAACCCTTTGTGAACGTAAGTGCAGCCCATCTCTGAGAACACATATAGTGAATAAGACCATTTGGTACAAGTAAGAGTATACAAGTTACAGAGAGTTGAATCACATGAATATTTGCATGCTTTCTGCCCAACAGAAACAAAAATACAATTACAGCTTTGCATTACAAATATCTAAAATCCGAAAGAGAATACTGCAGTCTGCAAGGTACCACTACTGGAATCCTATCCTGGGATAAACTGTTTTGACCTGGGCCCATTTGTCATCATATTAATTAATTTATTTATATTCTTTTTTAAATCCTGCCTTTACTATTTTTATAAATAACTCAAGGTGGTAAACATACCTAATAATACCCTTTTCTGCTCCTATTTTCTACAACAATCCTGTGAGGTGAGTTAGACTAATAGAGAGAGACTGACCCTTAATTACCCAGCTGTCTTGTATTTTGACCATGTTTAAGTAGCAAGCAGAAAATCTCATATCAAAAATAGCCAGATCTGATAAAAAAAAGCTAAATTTATGTAATGTAATGTTATATTGAAATTATATTAATATAATGAAATGGATGGATACATTACACTTCATCTACTTAATATTTAAAATAAAATTTTGTAGTAATTTTTAAAGCCATAGATTTCAGAGACCCAGGTAATCTTAGAACATGTGACTTAATTTTTAAACATTTTTATTTTTAAAACATAATCTAGTCTAATAATTTTTAATCTGATTCATGCATACTTATATGCTTAATGGTTATAGATACTTCTACCTTTGTAAACTGCAAACTTTACAAATATATGTAAATATAATGTTTTGGTGATACTAAGCATAGAAAACAGCGCATTTTATGTTTAGTATCATTTTCTCAAAAGGTAACTATAATTATTTTTCTATTACAATAGGCTGACTCCAGAGCAAGCCATCACTGGCTGGAAGTGTCCCTTCTGTCAGGAAGTGTTTTTGATTCAGCATAACTTTTTTGCTGGCAGAATGAAAAGGGTAGCAATTTTCATCAATTGTCACATTCATATACAGTATGATAATGTATTATATAATATAATATATAATACATATAACATCTGAGTGCTATTGCTATCCATGTTGTAAGCCGCTCAGAGTCCTTCGGGAATTGGGCGGCATAAAAATGTAATAAATAAATAAATAAATATATAGTATATTATGGTCAGCAAAGCATCCTGATCAGAATGTAAAGATCAGATAGGGCTAGATGGAAGCAGGTGCTTCTTCAAATAACCTAATTCCAAAATAATTAGGCTCATAAATATCAAGGACCATCTCTTGAAAATGTATCAGCCAGTCAGTGAAAGCATCCCTTATGTCTCCTCAATCTATAAGGAAACTGGGCAGGGCTGGTGATTTGAGAAGAACAAGGAGATCTGGACATTTCTCAAGTCTTCTCCTTTGTCCAAGTGAAAATATACTTAATGACCCCTTCCAAAAGGGTGGGAATCCCCCTCCCCCCAGGTTAAGATAGCCCTTCCTTCCTTCCTAGCCTTCATAAAATATGTTAAGATTTGCTCTTTCACCAAGCTTTTAAGATAGAGCAACTATGGCTGTACCTCTGATCAGTAAACATTTTTTATTGTTTTGGAATGGCGGATTCATACCGTATATGGTTTTTTAAAAAATAATATATTACCTTACTTTTAATTTTTAATTATTGGAGATATATTTTAACCCAAATTTGGGATTTGTGGATTTGAGGAGTTGAATACTGCTCAGAATCACTTTGTTGGATAGGCCCTATAAACCATAACTGCAACGTATCATGCTATCCCTGGACTCCATGGAATTCAGTAAAAAGCAGATTTTTTGTAAAGCCCTGTGACTTGCATTTCTGCCTCTACAGCATCTCCAAGCCAGCCGCAAAATATTTCAGTAAAGAAACAGCCTTTCAATCTGCATTCAGGTGATGAACTTCTGGAGCTGCATTAAGCTGAAGTAGACAGGATTAATTTGCAGTCTTTGATATTCATTAACTTTAGCCTCAGAAAAGGGAAAATACATGGAGATGACACAATTACCCTCAAAGCTTCATTGCAGAGCAACAGCTTTACAATCCTGAGTTCACAACAGCCACACTAATTGACCACAAAAAGACCAATCCCTATAAAGAGAGGTGAAAAACCATACGTCTTAAGAAGACATTGCTATTATAGGGGCTTTAGAGAATCAATGATGCTTTGGGGGGCACTTAACTAAATAGCTCACATTATTTGCTCTTTAAGCCACCTTCCATTATTCTGCCTTCTTTGGGCATCCAATGATCCACTTCCAAACAAAGCCCACATTTAGCCTCAAGTTTATGGTAGTCAGTGAACAATTGTCAGTTCGTCTGAAAGGGGGTAAACAGTCAGACTCATTGCCATTATTTCTCCCTTTAGACCTTGAATCCTTTGACCTGCAGCAGGCATCTTGAAAAGAACTGAAAGTAGGAAGATTTGTTCCACAGTTTCTTTCTATTCTCTTTAAAAAATAATCTTTATTATAAAGAGCCTGGTAGCAGAAATATGCCTGTGATCATATGTGCAAAAGCAATCAACTCTTACTTGAGGATCTTCGTAGATTTCAGGGTCCATGTGCAGGGCTGGAGGAAAAATTGCTAACCAATCTCCTTTTCTCAAACAGACTTCACAATTTTCTTCAAACTTGAGAATAAAATTTTCTTTGATGTTACGGATATTCATTGATGAGGAACACATTCGCAAGCTCTCATTTATAGCACTTTCTGCATTTAAATAAAAAGAAAAACAGAACAAAACAAGACTTAAACATTAAAAATACTAAAGATGATGAACTTACAAGTTCCTATAACAGCCACTGAATTAGTTTATTAGATGTGCCTAGAAAAAAAAAGGTGGAGAGAAAAATAGGCAGTGGAGGGCGGGGCGGGGGAGAATGAAAAACAAGACGCAAATGCATCCCTGTAGGGCTAATGGAGTATTTGCTGTTTGGAATTTTTCAATATAATTATGAACCGATAAATATGATGAATTTGGTTAGGCTCAAAACAATGTGGTGGATTTTGGGTGGAAAACCATTATTTGTACAACTCACTAAAATGGCACCATCAGAGGGAAGAATATTTTTATGCATTTATATACATTGCAAGGGTTGCAATACCAGATTTGGAGCTCTTCCAGATTTGGAGCTCTCCTCCAAAGGCCTTGTGCTGGGCTTCAATCATGCATTACAAAATGAAGCACTCAAATAACTATACAGTGAACTGTGAAGTTAGGATGCTGGGAATTACGGAACCTTTAGCAATATCATCACCACATCATAATTTCTACTGTTGGCTGAGCAAATTCAAATTATGCGTGGCAATTTGACAAGTTAATGGGGGAAAACCCATATCCCGTGTAATGCTTTGACACAAATCCCAAACCTTTTCCAGACGCCCACCATAACCTGGAAAGCTTGGGAAGGCAAATGTCCTTGCCATCCCAGTAGCCTTCACCTTTTGCTCCTAGCATGACAGATTTTATGGCTAATTTCCGGCAATTTATCCTGGCAGTTTGAGGAGAAATTCCCTTGGGAATAATATGCATAATTTGCATAAATCATTCTGATAGCATGCATACCAGCATGTACCTCCTGTCTGGGGCTGCATCTCTCACTTAGTAATCAAAACTGACTATTTCTCCACCAGCATGGCTGGGTCCTGTAGGAGACAGCATGACTCCTTTAAGCTATCAGTGTGAAAACAAGCCTTAGCAATGCAAAAATCAGAACACCCCCAACCCTAGAATATAAGATCAAGCATAGATAGTTGCTTATATACATTTTGGAATATCCACATTAAAATCCTCTCTTTGCCAGGTCAGCTTTGGCGATTCTCTAGAATCTAAAGGCTAATTTACAAGAAAGTGTATCAAACCTAGCCTAGAAGCATTTGAAAAAGACAATTACAAATGGTTTTGTTTTGTTTTGTTTTTTTCAAAAATTAAAAACAGTGCATGGCAGATAAAGCTGATTTGGATGCTTTTCTGCAAGAGTTTTTTTTTTCCTTAAGCATGTATTTGTCTAAAGAAATGAGGCTGCGGTCAGTTCTGTGTGGCCAACACCGTGATTCAATGTGACGTACAGTGAGTCTGTGCATATTTTTTTGGGACTGCCTTCGTTACTATAATCATGGAGAATCAAATCGGCTTGTTGATGACGAAGCCAGAAAAAAACCTCTGATTCCAGAATATGGCCTATATTGCAGATACCCACAAGGCACAATAGATGTCAAATGGCTGCGTTCTGGCAAGAGAAAACTTCCCCCAGTGCAAAAGAAAGATCCAGGCTCCATTTCTTGGCTTTATGCAGCCTAGGCATAAAGAAGCTGATTAGAGCATAGTAGCTGCAGTACAGAAATGGTAACTGACATATGTAGGGCCACTGGACACCAAAGCAACTAAATCCTGGTCAGGGACCAGTGAGGGGAAGGGAGTAAAGCACAAAACCCAAAGCAATGATAAGCAAAATCATCAGGCAAGTGTTGCTGCTGCTGAAATAGCAGGTTTCCACTTGAATAGCACAAGCCACAAAGTCATATCGGATTGGCTGACATTTTGAAAGAAAGCATGGCAGTCTGTTGCCCACTATGGTATCCCAAATGACAATCGGGCAAACTTCTCTTATAAAGAATTTAATCACAGTAATGGAGCTCAGAGCACGACTTAGCAGTCAGATCATAAATGACAAATCTATTTTACCTTCCAGTACCAGCTATGTGGGGAAAAAGGAGCCGCGGCTCTCGCTCTGAGCGATCTTGCTGATAATCCTTAGATGACAAAGGTAATGAGTCACATTATGATCAGCAAAGGAGGAGGGAGTTTGTGTGGGTTTGTGGCAGCCGACCATGAAAATAAACAAACAAAAAATGACACTCTTTCCCAGTCCCTGCTCCCCTCCTTCCCTCCCCAACAGTTCTTATATGCTGGATTTAGACACTGAATGACAACTAGATGAAAAAACAGCAGCCTGTACAGTACTTGCGGTTGTCATACTTCAGTAGGCATAAGCCAGCACTCCTGTAAGACCAGCTGGATAGCCTGGGAGGCCTCCCATTTTGCACCATGAGGTACCGCAAATGATCCAGCTCTGGAGAACAACATCTGTTTCTGTGCTAGTGCTGAACAAACAAGGCAATTTAAAGCAAAGCAAGAGATAACCAAGCAGCAAATGAACATGACCCTCATGTTTTCCCACTTCCTACACACATGAGATGCTGAAACTTCAACACATGAAGAGAGATTGTCAGTAAAGTTGACATATTTTCTAAGGAGGGAAAGAGAGAAAGGGAGGGAGGAAGAGGGGGCCTTCAGACTTCCCAGAGTATTATTTTTAGAGTCTTCCCACTCCCCTTTTCTCTTATATTCTCTGCTTCCAATTCATCCACAATCTTTTTTTAAAAGTCGAAGCCATTTCAATATACTTATAAATATTCAGTCTTTAAACCTAATTTGCTATACTTAGTTCACATGCCTTCAAGCATTTGTCTTCCAATTTCCACTGAATAAATGCGTACTAATGAGAAATGGAGCAAGCTGCTGAGGCAAAGCTGGCCGACTTGCGCCTGGCCCGCCACCAGCTTGTGATAGGCAGGCAAATTGAGTTAAAATGAAAAGTCTTGTCAGCTGAAATGCAACACGGAGCCAAACAGCAAGCTGTCAATCATCCAGCCAAAACAAGGGAATGCAGGTAATAAAAGGTCATTGTGAATCATTAGTACATTTGGCTTTGGTAAGCAAGTTAATTTTAATTAAACATGATCTTGATCTGTTACTGTTTGATAAAAAGCCCGCTACAAATAATAGTTTTTAAAAATTTATATTAAGCAGGTAATAGGAACCCTGTAAGTGTCAGTGGTATAGGAAAGAAAAATAGTTGTTCAATATGCAAATATGCAAATATTTTGGATACACTTTTCAGAGCACTATAAAGAATTATGAAATACATATATAAAGAATTATGAAACACAACACACCTGTAGTTTGCAAGACTGAACAAAACTGAATTAATCACAGGCTACAAAGATAAAATAGCTACTTTCTCCCACTTCCTTCAGTGTTAAAACAGTGATGTTAAACATGCTTACTTTCAAGATAGTTTGTATCCTTGTACTGTTTAATTTTAGTTTTTCTATCTGCTAGTAAACAATGTCCTATATGATGTGCTCTTTAGTGTAAATTACTGATATTCAGGACAGCTTAGCCATTCAAAATAAAATCTTGTCTTGGGCATGATCTTCACTACACAGGCAACAACAACAACAAAAGTCTCGCAATACTTCCTTCTGTGCCAGAGACAGAGAATCTGGGTCCTTTGGAAAAACAAAGCAGAAGTCCAGGACAAAAAAAAGCGAGAAGTTTTATAACCAGGTAGGGTAAGAAAAAAGAGAAAGCTAAGAATCTCCTGATTGTAGCTAGTAATTCAAGGAAGGAGGGTTTTCTAGATAACAAATTGGCACAGACGTAGTTCCAAAAGTCACTGACTAAAAAGAAAAGGAAAATGTAAGTTAAGACGGTGCCGTTTATTTATTTATTTTTGTCAATTTTAATGACCACTTTATTGCATCTGGAACTTATTATCTTTCCACAAGCCCAATCTTTATATGTTTTATGCAGACATCTCTTTATATTTCAGCTGCTTTTCCATTAGTAGAATGGATCACTTTGGAATTTTGTCAGAGCTTGTCACTGTCCTATATATTTTTCTATTAAATGTTTTGAGATGCTGCTTGATTATGAATACCTCTATAATTGTATTTCCTTTGTTAATGAATCATGTGACTAATTAAGGTTAAAAAGGAACTTTTACCATTTCTTTTTCTATTTCCCTTTTAAATAAAAGTTGTTTTTCTTTTGTTTGATCTTTCTTTCTGCCAAAGAGAAAAGGGGCAGATTTCCTTAGACACAAGACTCAATGCTACCCAGACAGGAAGTGGCTCAAAATTTCCTTCCTAAGACTGAAGATTCAGGATGTAAATACCCAGTATGTACACTACATATATGCATTATGTGTATTAATGAATGTGCCTACTATGTTACATTTAAGATACTGGAGGAGAGATGGATAGAATCTGTGGTAGATTGAGATCTATGATAAGACAGTCTGTATGATATCCCTGGGAATGTGTACATGTATATATTCTTTACCCAGCAGCTGATGCTCCTTTCAACTTAGTCCAGCTTAGTTAAGAAGGGCAATTGATATTTCATTGATGTGTAGGGCTATTAGATATATGACCAGGCAAAAGAAAGACATGGATAAATGGAAAAGGGGAGAATGGGAGAGGGGGGAAAGGAGAACACACTAACTGTTTTTCTTCAAGAAAAATATACAATAAAACAGTCCAAAAGAAAAGCCTGCCCCACATATACATGAAATTACTTTCTCCAGAAATGAAAACATTGTTTTTTATCAATTTGTTACCAGTATATCTTTTATTTTCAAGAACACATGCTACCAATGCACTACTCAAATTTCATTAAAGAAATGTATGACTATTATTGTTATGTACGGATTTGTAGATTTGAAGGGAAGGATTGAAGCTAATTGCTGGAATCAGGAATTAAATCAGGAATTAAATAATGTAAATCTAGTATATGTAAATCTAGATAATGTAAATTATCTCTTGTAAAGAGATAATAAGGAAAGAAAGAAGCAAACAATATACAAGGTCACAATACAAGAGAGTCTGAATGATTGCTATTGTGAAAACAGTGCATTAAAAAAAACCCCAAGATACTCAAAAGTGATACAAATAATGCTGTTGCTGCCCTCTCACAGAGCCTGGAGGCTATGGAGGCTGGACAGGGGATGGCAGGTTTTGGTTGAATTTTGGGGACACCACATGGCTTTGGGTGCATGGAATTTCAAGATACAGGATTTAAACTTAGTTATGGATGGGGTTGCACTACCCCTGTCAAATCTGGTTTGCAATTGGGGTTTCTCTCCTGTATTCGGGACTTGAAGAGCAGGTTTCAGTCATACCTAGGACAGCCTTTGCAGTTTCTTGTTGTTACCAGTTTGGACTTTTCCTGGATTGGAAGTTTCTGAACTCAGTCATTCAGGTTTTGGTCATCTCACATCTGGACTTCTACTGTGAACTCTACATGGGGCTGTCCTTGGAGAATATTCAGAAACTTCAGATGACATAAAGTGCAATGGCATGGGCAGTTCTTTGGGCCCCCAAACTGACCCATATTACACCACTGCTCCACAAGCTGTACTGGTTACTGGTTTTCTTCCAGGTACAATTCAAAGTACTGGTTATTACCTTTAAAGCCCTGCAAGCATGGCCCTCAAGGGCAGACAAGGAATAATGGATGGAAACTGATCAAGGAGAGATTCAATCTAGAAATAAGGATACATTTTCTGACAGTGAGAACAATCAACCAATGGAAAAGCTTGCCTTCAGAGGTTGTGGCAGCTTCATCACTGGAAGCTTTCAAGAAGAGGCTGGACTGCCCTCTGTCAGAAATGGTAAATAAGTATATGATATAATTATATAAGAAATAGTGATGAATTTTATGTATGCTTGCATTTGGTTTTGGGAAGTCAAGGGGAGGGGAACTGTAAAACTAATAAAAAGATTTATACAGAAATGGTGTAGGGTCTCCTGCTTGAGCAGGTAGTTCACCTTGACCGGGGAAATGAGGCGGGGTATAAATCAAATAAAAATAAAATAAATAAATAAATAAATAAATAGTTGGACTAGATAATCTACACGGTCTCTTCCAACTCTGTTATTCTATTCTACTTGAAGAACCATCACACTCTAATGGGACAGGCCCGCCCACCTGCACTGGCAGAGGAGGCATGCTGCAGACCCCATCGGTCAAGGAATTCCAAATGGTGTGGTCCAGGAGACCGTTTTCTGCATCGCTCCTGTTCTTTGGAACATTTTAACCCTGAAGTAGATTGACTCTCATCCTTTTGAGCTTCCATAAGGACTGGCTCTACCAGATGGCTTGGGCTCCAAAGGGTGTGGCATTGTACTGGAAGTGGTTTATGAATTAAGAGGCAATCCCACCTCCCCACCCCCCATACATCCTGCTCCCTCCCCATCTTTTAACTATATTTTTTATCTTTTATTGTATCTCCATTTTAGAAATATTTTTACGCTTTTAATGCTTTTAGTAGTGTAAGCTGTGCAGAGTCACTTTAACAAGATGGCTGGCAAATAAATTAGAGAGAAGGAATGGATGAAAAAAAGAAAGAAAGAAAGAAAGAAAGAGAAAGAAAGAAAAAAGAGAAAAGAGAAAGAAAAAAGAAAGATTATTTCTTAGATTTTATCTTTTGTTTTATTATTTAACAATTATTTGACTTTAAGGCTGTACCTGCCAGACAGAGGATATGAGAACAGGAGAATAAATTCTCCTTTGCTGTATGTTTGGTAATCTTTAAAATATGTAATTAATTTAGAACAAAATGTATTGTCTAAAATTATTGACATAAATCCTTAAAAAAAGAAAATACATTCACATCTCTCAACTGAGGTTCTTCTTCCATCATGTGAGATCTCTAATGATACAATCATTTATTTAAAGCAAAAAGCATCAGGGAAGTGGAGAGTGTTTTGCATACACAAGGTTTCAATTTCAGTCCTTGAAACATAAGAGTTGAAAGAGTAGTTGAAAATGAGCTGGTTAGAATATTTTGGGATTTCCAAATACAAATTGATAAAGTCTTGGTGCATAACAACCCAGATATAAGTGTAGTTGAAAGGAAGAAAACGTGAATAGTTGATGTAGCATTACCAGGGGATAGCAAAATAGAAGGGAAAGAATTGGAAAAGATCACAAAATAACAAGATCTGAAAATTCAAGCTAAAAGATTATGGCATAAATCAGTCATGGTGGTCCTAGTGGTTATCGGCACACTGGATGCCATACCAAGAAATCTTGGACTGCACTCAGAAAATCTGCACATTGATAACATTTCCATCTCTCAATTAAAAAAAAGCCACACTGCCTGGGTCTGCTCATATACTATGCCTATACATTACAACATCCTAAATAGTTGAGAAGAATTTGATGCATAGAAAGGCCAGAACTAGCTAAAGAACTGGCAGCTATGATTTCATATTGCAGTGATCATCTAATAATAATTCATCAAATTTATATGCATCCAACTCCCAGTGACTTTGGGCAATTTATAACCTAAAAACATGACATGAAACATGAAACAACAGAAGAAACAGAAAACAAGGAAACAAAAATGGCACAGAAAAATATGATTGGGAACACTATCGATCATAGTATCCTTCTGGGGTGACTTAGGGGATTGGGAGGAGGGGCACCGTTCTGTGGTGGTTCTCCTATCTCCTGGGCTGTACCCAGTCGGTGTTGGTGGGGGGACAGAGATCGAGCCCGAGGGCCCTGCCTTGCGGGGTGCCTCAGGGCTCGATCCTTTCCCCTTTCCTTTTTAACATCTACATGAAACCGCTGGGTGAGATCATCCGACGACACGAGGTGGGGTATCATCAGTACGCTGATGATACCCAATTGTTCATCTCTACCCCTGGTCGAATTAGCGATGCCGCGGAAGTGATGTCCCGGTGCCTGGAGGATGTGAGGATCTG
>JANHGC010005888.1:6180-24505 GCA_027560395.1 Boaedon fuliginosus | reverse complement strand
GATAATTTTGATTGATTCAGAGAACCGGCAAATACCACCTCTGATTGGCCGACAGCATAGCCACACCCACCAAGCCACACCCATATAACTGGTAGTAAAAAAAAATTGAATACCACCACTGACTACAAAGTAGAGATTGGACTAATTCTACTGCTATGGCAAATGTGCAGGACTTGGTTGCAGAGACATTACTATAGGCGATGTATAGGAGCCCTACTTTGGATCTGATCAAGCCAAAACAATTCTGATACAACACATTATGGACACTGAAAGATGACAAGACTAGTCTCTCCTGCCCAGGAATATTGAGCAATCAATCTTGTATTTTCAGACTGGCAAGACACTTAGATATTCAAATTGAAAAGAGCTTTAACACTGGCTCAGTTTAATGTTTTGCTGTCAACTATTCTAGAAAGCAGCCACAAAAAAGTCCATATGCTGCTCAGTTATGTCTGTGTGATACAGATGCCATAGAATGTATCATTCACATTTTATTGTGTTGCTGCTTTTGTAGAGATATTACAATTCACTTTAAGTTCCCATCTATATCTATAAAAGAGAGGTGGGGTGCGGATGTATGTTTCTATGTGCTTTATACAAACTTTCAATTCTGCACCAATTGACCTCAAACATGCCAGATAGGTGGGAAAACATAATAAGAAATGCACTGACAGGGTCTGGAAAAGATAGAGTCTGTTTTTCACCCCTTTTTTGGGGCGCAAAGAGGACACTCGCAGCAACTCTCCACTGCGCACGTGCAGATTTTCTGTCCGCCGTTGCTGCTGCAGCTCGCACACGCACACCACGCCTTTTCAGCGTCGGAGCCACCTTCGCCCTCCCCTCCTGACCCCCTCACCGCTGGTGCAGAAGAGCTACGGCTGCTTCCCTCCCCAGCTGGCGAACAGTATGCAATGCTGACGAAGGCAAAGGAGGCAATTAGGGGCGGCCGCCAGGAAGCCTTGCCTCCTTTACCGTCGCCAACAGTTGATTGGCGGCACTTCCAGGTTCTACCGCCCATCCCTAATTGCCTCCTTTGCTTCTTTTCTTCGGGAAGGCACATGGCCAGCCGAAAGAACCTGGCTGCCTGTGGAAGACATGCCGGCATTGCCCTGCCCAGAGGTGACAAGCTGGCTGCCGGGGGGAATATGCTGACCGCCCATACCAGCAGAGAAGGTAGGAGAGAGGAGGAAGGAAGGAAGGTTGCAGGGAGAAGGGAGGGAGAAAGGAACACAGGGAAAGAGGAAGGGAGGGAGGAAGAAGGAAGGAAGGAAAAGGAAAAGAGAAATGAAGGAGGAGGAAGAAGGGAGGTAGGAGGAAGGGAGGAAGGAACAGGAAAAACTGAGGGAGGAAGGAGGGAAGGGAGGAGGAAGGAGGGAAGAGTGGATGGAAGGAATGAAGGATGGAAGGAAGAAGGGAAGAAGGAAGGCAGAGGGAAAGAAGTGAGGGAGAAAGGAAGGAGGGAGGGATTTTTATATGTTGTACGCCGCCTCGAGTTCCCCATTGGGGGAAGAGAGGCGGGATATAAATCGAACAAAATAAATAAATAAATAAATTCAATCGTGTTTCGCTTTGCTCAGTCTGATCACTCCCAGATCTGGAATTTTTACAAAATCACGATCTCCATTCTACTTTGATTAGTTGATTGCAAATAAAAGCCCCTTTTCAATAGTGATCTGCCATTTAACTTCTAGTCCTTTGTCCCCGTCCCCCCCCCCGCAACAATTTTGTTAGTCTTCTTATAGAATATTTAGCACACCCCTCCACATCTCCTGCTCAGCATCTACTCCTCACCTCCAGCACGATACTTGATCCTGGTTGAGCCTGACTTAATGGCCACCACAGCTGCCGCTTCTTCTGTTGATGGCTTCAGAGGGCAGACTAGAAACAGGCAGGGGAGATGTGGAGCTCCCATGTACCTGTCCCAGTACCCCTCCCTTGTTTCGACCACCCCTTCAGGGGGACTTTAGGTTCCTCTAGGAGCCCACCGTCAGGGAAGCCTGGAATGTGGTCACGGAGATCGCGAACTGACATCCAGTCCCGCCGGGAATCAACCCGGAAGACCTGTAGGATGTTTTCTGCCCAGTGTCCCTTCATTGTTGAACCTAGGGGCAGGCTGTTGGGGATGAGTTTGTGTTGTCTGTATCTTAAACTGAAGTCCAAATGGTTCCCATAATTTTTCTGGAAATCTGTTCATAGTCATGTATCATTCGAAGGGTGTTCATCCCAAAGTACATAGCAAAATGTTTATGGAGATTATCAGTCGTCCAGGTCAAGGTTGTCCCAAAGGTACTTTTTCAAGGGGCAACTGGACTTTGTTTTCTTTCTTTGAAGACATTTCATTTCTTCAGCTCTGACTGAACGGCGGAAAATGGAGGAAATTCTTCAGAGCTGAAGATGCTTCTTGGATGAGAAGCGAACCATCTTCAAAGAAAAACAAAAGTCTAGTTGCCTCTCGAAAAAGTACCTTTGGGACAACCGTGATATGGATGACTGAGAAACTCTATAGACATTTCTTAATTTAGAAAGAAAAAAAATTCTGCTAAACAACTAATTTCCATAACACTGTCAAATTATTACTAAGTCTGTATTACTACTACTCTTATCAACCTAGTACCCATCTCTTCTCATTTATGACTATACTGCATTGTTTGTATCTTTAAAATTTTATATTGTTTTTTCCTAGTACTTGATTACTATTTGATTATTAGTGTTTGAGTATTAGATTTGATTGCTTATTAGTAACCCATGACTATCACTAAGTGTTGTATCTGATGATTCTTGATGAATGTATTTTATTTTTCTTACGTACACTGAGAGCATACACACCAAAGACAAGTTCCTTGTGTGTTCAATCACACTTGGCCAATAAAGAATTCTATTACTACTACTACTACTATTGTTGTTGTTGCTGTTGTTGTTATAAGAGCTTAGGTGGAAATAATGTGGCTCTGGAGATTTCTGATGAGATTTTTCCTTGGAAAAGCAGCTCTACTGAATGACCAGAAATCCCCTTTTCTTGTAGGAAGTGCTGTTATTTCCCGCCATGAAGCCTGAAGACAAGAAGTATCCATTGTCAGTTTCTTGTGAGGGGACTTCAGTGTGACACAGTAGCTTGCACAAGAAGCATGGAGGACTGGGAAAGTCGTTTCTAGGTTTCAACAGGCCTGGGCCATTGTTTTTTTTTCTCCAGCCATGAATAAATGAAGTCTGTAAATTTTATTTTGATAATAGGCACCTCATTGTGGCCACTAGCTTGCATTCGGCCATTTCTTTGTCCATCAGATTTTGATGTGATTCTTGAGATTTAAATCTACCAGTGATGAGCTTTGTTTGTCTTCACAGCCAAACTGAGAGGGTTGTAGGGATTGTCAATCCAGTTCCTGCTTGACCATCAATGTGAGTTCAGTTCCAACACATCTTAAGTCCACTGAATGTAGAAGTGATTAGATGTTCCAGTTTCATTCCCCATCTGTTACTGGCCAGTACATTTCAGTGGCTTATGTTGGTAAGCTAACAGAACCAAAGAGAGCCCCTACAGCTTCTTTCTTGATTCTTCCCATAAAAAAAGCTACTCAATTATGTATTCCATTCTAATAGCACCAGGTAATGCTGCATTCAGAAATTGCTTTCATTATATTAAAGCCTGCAGCAGCCTAGGCCTTGAAGCAAAGCTAGAGTTCATTTTCATTGTTCTGTTTACATCAATCTGCATTTCACTTCCAGCAATTAGTTGATACAGTAAAAAAACCCCAGTTCTCGGTCCATCAACAAGTCAAGTAATTGTTTAATGCAAGATATTTGATTTGGGTGAGGGGGAGATTTAACTTTGTAGCAGTCCTTGTGAAAGAGATCCCTGTCCTTGTTGACCAGACATTAAACATTAACCGTGTGACATATTTCCTAAAAAGGGAAAGGATCTTCGGAGATATACTGACAGAAATGTCAAAAATCACAGGAAGTAGAAAGAACACCTCTTTGAGAGAGATGAGTGGTTTAGAAATATGAAATGTAAACAATTCCACTGTGCTCTGCCCTGGCCATTCTCCATTTGGAATACCATATCGTTATAGGTAGCACAGATCAAAATGAAGCAGGTTCTGAAGAAGGCTCAGCAAGATAGTGAAGTGTCTGTAAATCAGCCTTTAGAGAACAGTTAAAAGGATTTGGGCACGTTCAACTATCAGGAAAAGGTAACCATGATGCTTATAAATTGCCCAGAGTGGCGACTGGGCAAGATGGGTAGCAAGCAAACAAGATAACAAAGTTTTCAAAGGGCAGAAGGCTTGTCACATAGAATCAGTGGACTTACTCTCTGCTTTTAATACTTTTCATTAAATATCTGTTCAAAATAATAAAAGCAAAACATCGAATAGGGAAAACTGATCCCAACATGGCTGAAACAGTTGCATTGCACTCGCCACGCTTCCAGCCTTGACTAGCCGCTCCCTGAAGGCGACGCCTGGCATTAGGCAGCTCGCCGGCGGGGATCGGGATGGCGCCTGCCCGGCGAGACCACCGAAAACCAGGGTCGGGCGGGCCCCGCCTCCTCCGAGCGCCGGGGCGACACCGTGTTCTTGCTTTGGGAAACCTTTGTTCCGCCTTTGGTTCCCGCCGGACAAGAGACGGGATGCACCGCTTCCGGTCGGTTCCGCCCTCCTTCCGCCCTGGGCCATGTGGGACGCTGACCAAGTGGCGGCCCGCTGCTACTGCCATTATGAAGCGCGGCTGCCGAAGCAGGGGAAGCCGGGCCGCGGCACGCGCGAGTGGACTGAGCTGGCGGCGGTGCTGCGGGTGGAGCGAGCGGAAGATGGCGGGGCACCTCCCGGTGAGGCCCTCGGCAGGGAGTGTCAGGCCGGGGGCGGCGGGGCGGGTGCCCTTGCTCTTCCCCCGTCGCGTGACCCGCCTTTCTCCCCTCAGCCGTGAAGGAAGTCGTGGCCATGGGAACCGGCACGAAGTGTATCGGCCAGTCCGAGATGAGGGAGACGGGTAAGCGGGGCTCGGTGGGACGCGAGGGCCCCTCCGGCGCCTTCTGACCCGACCCCGCTGTTGCTTTACAGGGGACGTCCTCAACGACAGTCACGCGGAGGTGGTGGCCAAGAGAAGTTTCCAGAGGTAGGTGCGAGGGAATGGAAAACAGCTCCAAGACGAGGCCGCCGGGAGGGCCTCATCCTTGGGTCCGGGCTGCCTGGAAAAGCAGTTTGGGAAGGCTGGTTGATTCCTAAGGGAGCGTTGCCTCTCTATTCCTAGGCTGAGCCCACTTCTTATGCTCCCAAGGGGCTTGAATCTGGCTATTGTGTGAAGGCCTCTCTTGTTCCTGCAGACACTAGATCTTCAGCTAAATCTGTTTTCTCCCAGCTTCTGGCAATCATGCTTTGGAAGCATGCCCTTGCAATCATTTTGGATTCTGGTTAAGGTCTGTCCTTCTGGACCAAATACCAAACTTGGGTAGGCTTGAATTTGGGCCTCCCGGTCCTAACCCAACACTTGTACATCACAGCAACACTTATTTTTTTCTACTTTCTTTTGAAGGGACATTGATATTCTTATTGATGTTTTACAGGTAATCATCAAATTAGGAACGTGATGGAGCCTGTCGATTACATTCATAACCCAAGGGTTTGATAATTGGAACTGGATAAATGAACAAACCCCACCCCTCCACTCCCCAGTGCATTCGTTAATCAAATGCACGGGTGTTAAGAGCTCATGAGATACCTCAGGAGAGGGGAAGGCCATTGGAGGCCTAGTGCAGGGATAAGACCACTGTCTCTGGCCACCAAAGGCTTCTCCCCACCCACTGAGAGATCCCATGCTCTTCCTATCCCTTGGGGTCCCAAGCTGCTTGGGGTTTCCTCCCCACCCTGTGATCGAATGCTCACTTACCTTTGGCACCACATTTGAGAACTCCACACTGCCCACACTCACCTGCATGAGGGGGCCAGAGCCATTGTCCAGACAGGCGAAGATCTCCCCTGCTGAGCCCCAGCCCTTTTCACAAGTGGGCCCTGCCCTGCCCTGCCACTTGTTGGAGCACCGCATTTCAGAAGTTGCACTACTGCAGAGCTGGAGAACATGGAGTACCTCCGCCCTGCATCCTTCGCTTGCCGGATGCACTATGAGGCCTTTTTCAAATTGCAAGAGGGGCTCCTAATCAAAGCTGCTTTCCAGCTCCATCATGTTTCTCCCTGCAGCTCGACACTCTTCTTTCGCTGGAGAAACAGAAAATCTTCGCAAAAGGAAGAAACACACAGAGAAACCAAAGAAGAATCCTCCAAAGTTATTGCTTTCCTCAGTGTGGAGCTGGAGAGACCATGCACAAGGCAACTTCCAGAAGTGACTTGCGGAATGTTGGAAATGCTTGTCTTCCTTTTCCTTTTCCTTTTAGCCCCCAAACGGGAAGCTTCCAGGCAATGGACTTGGTCATTCTTGTTTGATTTCCCTACTCATTTTATCCTTTTGCAACATAACTTTTACATTTTTCCAGTGAAAGAATAGTGTCTTGAGCTGCAGGGAGAAATGTGATGGAGCTGGAAAGCAGGTTTGATTATGTCTCCCTCTTATGATTTGGAAAAGGCCTCAGAGGGCATCTGGCAAGGGAGGGTGCAGGACTGCACCCACTTGTGAGAGAGGCTGGGGCTCAAGGGAAGGGGAGAGACCGTCCTGGTGCTTTTCCGCTTGGCTAGACAAGGGCTCTGGCACCCAAGGTTGCACAGGAGGCGAGTCTGGGGCTCTCAGGCTTGGTACCAAAGGAGCATGTTTAGCATCTCTATGGTTATTGATAAGGGCGAACTACTGCTGTGCTGCAAGATATGTGACTTTGGAATTCGGTTGTAAGTACTTTTGGCGTGGATGTCGTAATTGAACATGCACTAAGTGAATGTTCAAGGAACACCTGCATTGGTTTTCTAAAAGTGATACTTATTGCAGGGCATTTTTAGGAAAGGTGGATTGTAGATGAAAGTAAATAAATGTAAGTAATGGCCCCAAATACTGTCCCCAGATTACAACAATGTGCTCTACTTGGGGCTGCCCTTGAAAAGTATTTGGAAGCTTCAACTGGTCCAGAATGTGGCTGCGCGAGTAGTCATGGGGGTTTCTCAATATTCCCACGTCACACCACTCTTGTGTGACTTGCACTGGCTCCCAGTAGGCTTCCGGGTCCAAGGTGCTGGTTGTTACCTTTAAAGCCCTACATGGCATTGGACCAGATTACCTTAGAGACCGCCTCCTGCCACCCTTTGCCTCCCAGTGCTCCGTGAGGTTGCATAGGGTAGGCCGCCTCCGGGCCTTCTCCGCAGCGGCCCCCACCCTCTGGAATGATCTAGCACCGAAGCTCCGGAGTGTCCCAGACCTGCGAACCTTCCGCAAAGTACTCAAGACCTGGCTGTTCCGGCGAGCCAGATTAGATTAACCCACCATAAATTTGTAATTTTAGGGGGATTTTAAATGTCTGTATTTTATATGTATTGTGAGCTGCCCTGAGTCCTTCAGGATTGGGTGGCATACAAAATTATTATTATTATTATTATTATTATTATTATTATTATTATTATTATTATTATTATTATTATTATTATGTTGTTGTTGTTGTTGTTGTTGTTGTTGTTGTTGTTGTTGTTGTTTTTACCCAGCTTCCAATGACTCTAGGTGATTTACAAATTGTTAGCTAACTGTTATATGCTGCTACAAAGAAGAAGTGCTCCTGGGACCCCAATAGGTGGCAGTGTTTAATTGATGGAATTAGAACTGCACCAATCCTGCCAGATCAAATCAGCCAGAGAGATACCATGGGAGGCAGGCAGTAGCTCAAGCAACCAGTCCCTGTGCTACCTTAATCAACTGAGGCTTACCCAGAAATAAGTTAGCCCAGGAAGATAGAGTTGGTAGTATGCAGGCCTGGGACCAGAACAGATGGTGTAAACATACAGTAGAAATGCAATTACATCATTTGAAAGAATAATGGAATTATGAAATAATAAGAAATGAAATTATTCTAGTTAGACCTTAGGAAGAATAGTAAAGGAGAAGGTGGAACAAAGATAAATTATGAAAAAAGTATGGAACTTAGAAGTACTCTAGAAATAGCAGATATAGGATAGAGACACTAAATTAAAAGATTTAAGACATTTTTGTAATTGAAAACAACATATTTTGTAATAAGACATTGTCCAAGTAGAAGTGATGTCTGTGTATGCCTCTTTCTTGAGAAGTGAACAACCCTGAATCTGGATAGTCTCCTGAGGTGTTGTTGGCCATGGTTTATGAACCGGCTAAAGCAATCCTCATTAAAAAAAAGCTGGACATGGAATCCATAAATCCATGTGTTGTAATTCCTGAAACTGTTTTTCTTTTCCTGACAAATATTGTTCAATAATGGCAATGTGACTGGTGACCACATTAAACAGCTGCCACTCTCCATTTCCTAGTTTTTCTTAAGTAAAACTTTTAAAACAGTTAGTGGTTTGTGGTTTAAGAGTAGTACATCTGTGTCATCTGCCTTGAACAACTGAAGGTATGAAACAGGAAAGCCTATTTTATAAGCTTGTCAGCATTAAATTTAGAAGTATTGGAAATATCAATTCCTATGAAAGTCCAGGTGAAGTTAACAAGCTTTAACTTTTTTTTATAGAATTGTACAAATTCAAGTTAAAAATATTTTTTTCTTAGAGATCTTACACTGAGTGCAAGGGAGAAAACATTTAACTGTCTGAAGGTAATTGTGTAGCTTCTTATCTTCTAACTTATGTGAAAACAACTGTTGGGAGCCCCTGAAGTCCATAATATTTGCTTTGTCAAGGTAATCTAAGTAGACTCCATTAGTCAACAGATTACATTTCTTTTAAACTTGTTCTGGGTTGTGCTTTTCAGAATTAGCTAACTGACCTGTCCCCTGAAGTTGGATGACTTGCTAGTCTCTCCATGTTCAATGTGTATTCAGTACCTAGGAAAGAACTTGCCAAAATGGGGAATCAATGTAGGGGATAAAATATCCTTTGGTATCAATCAAAGAAAAATATAAAAACAGTTTCCTGGTGCTGAATACAAGTTCTGACTTGGTAATGTACTATCCAAGGGCATGAGAAATCCTATACATTCCAATTATGATCACTCAAGCATCTTAGGAGCGAGAACGTTATTTATTTATTTATTTGATTTATATCCCGCCTCTCTTCACCCAAAAGGGGAACTATGTGGAAGATACGCAAAGATAAAGATATTTAATATGCTCTCACTATGAGTGAATGTTTAGAATGCTTTACCATCTCCTGAATTAACTTGCACTAACCTGAATACGTTATGTCCTTAAGAAAGACAGAGGGACACATTTCCAGTAACTCTCAATGTAACATAAAATGTGTTCTTGTTTACCGCATTGAAAAACAATTGATTATTAACATCTTTGCAGATTTTGTTATAGAATTAAGTATACCAAAGGGGTGTTTGTACTGGGACCTGAAATCATTACTTGTGTCCAGTGGTTTGCTGCAACTGTTTTAACAACTGATTTGGTGAGCGCCCGCACAGCATTTAAAAACCACCCATTTTAAGCTTAAAATCTTACTTTCTAGGTCAGTGCTGGTGAGTAAAACAGCTGAGGCGCAGCAATCTCCTGTGCCATGCGAATCAGCTGAGCTAAAAAAACAAGGAAATATAGGACAGGAAAGGGCAGGGGCGGGTGGCCAACTGCTCACTGGAACTACCACTTCGTTAGAACTGGTCTGAACCAGTAGCAGCCCACCACTGCTTGTGTCCCTGACCGTGCTTCATGGACCTTTGAGTTTCTCTGCTCATAGATGCTAACTAAGATCCTAATACAGAACTATAGGTAAGATGAAAAGTGCAGGTCTTGCTCACTCAAGCTACATGGCCAAGTGGCAGAAAAGGCAAACAAGGGCCACTTGAGACAGAGAGAACACACAAGCCTAAGCAGAAATTAAAAGAGGTCCTGTTCGGACAAATGAAAAGATTAACAAGGCTGGAGAAAATGATCACCAGATTACAAAAGAATCAGTACTGCATAAGCAATATCTACATATTGTACAAAGGGATAATCAACAAGCCAAAAAGACCAAAACAGTTCCCCATCAACAATCAACATCAAGATGAGCATAGATTAACTCCAAGATTAAGATCGGACTATCAATCAAGGAGAAAACAACACTCCATTCAGGAAACTGCCAATCATGTTAACAGTAAATGGCCCAACCTACTGCCTTTGGAGCAGTAGAACCACCAAGACAACTCCCATTAACACAGACACAGCAAGCTGCTAGAATAAAAACCAGGAGCAAAATTCACTCCTTACTATCCCAAAAACGCTTTTTCCAAAAGGCAACTAGACATCATTTTTCAAAGTCCAGTTGCCTTTTGAAAAAGCATCTTTGGGATAGCCATGAGCTGGATGACTGAGAATCTTCATAGACACTAACTCCTTACTATGGTATAGCAGTGGTGAGATTATATTATTACTATTACTATTACTATTACTATTACAATATAACAGTTACACAACAAACAAGATAACTATGCTGGATTTTGTATCACAAATCACTAGTCGAACACTTCCCAAGCATTTAGGACTGCGTGATGTATTGGATTATGCGAGTTGTTATATTATTAGTAGTAGTAGTAGTGTGTTTGTGTGTGTTTTTTTCAGACCTGTGCATGCAAGGTTTCCTTCCTAAATGAATCTTCCGCTCTCCGCCCTTGAGTATCGTGGCTAATTTGAGGATTAAAACAGGCCAGAAGGCCTGAGAACCCAAGCCAGGATGACAGGCGATGTCTGAACGAAGAAATGGAATCGGATTTCAGGTTTTGGGAGAGGAGGAGAAATGTTATTAAGGTGTGGCATTGAAGGAGAGCAAATTTAGGGGGACCTGGGGGGCGGGAGAGGGCAGAGAAACCATGTTTTTTTCGCCCCGAGGCAGCGCTGGGTTCCCACAACTAAGAGACAGTGGAGGCGGGTGTTATGGGGTTGTGGGAACTTGGACATTCGACCCCAAAGAACCTGGTTACGTCCTAATGTGGTTTTGGGGGGGGAGTATGAACCCAAAGGGCTGCAGCTCATCCAGAGGGCTGTTAAATTAATTAATTAATACTGCTACATTTTGATATTGCTACATTTTGATATTGTATTTAAAAAAAAAAGGAAATGGTTGTTTTTTAAATGGCCTTTCTGCTTTCGTTTCTATGGCTCCTTTAAGGAGGTGTTTGGGTTTTTTTGGAAACAGACAAGAGGCGAAAGGTTTCAATGGCCTAATTTCAAAAAAAAAAAGAATGGAAAAAAACAATAAACTAAAATAGAAAATAATAAACTAAAATAAAGAAATAAAATTAAAGAAACGAAAACGCTAAAATAAAATAGAATAGAGCAAAACGAATGAAATACTAAAATAAACTAAAACACATAATAGAAACAAATTCAAACAGCAGGCTAAAATTAAACCAATGAAAAGTAAATTAAAATATATAGAAAAATAAACAAAGTCCATGACAAAAAGCAAAATAAACCCAAATAATCTCATATTATTTATTAATATTAGCTCATTAGTTCTATTTATTAGTAAAAACTAATATCTAAAACAATAAAAAATCATTTCAATATATAATACAGTAGGCTAAAATATACAATTAAAAGCGAGATAAACTCAGATAAGAAACTGGAAATTCAAAGCAATGAAAAATAAACGGAAACATTTGATACAATAAACTAAAACATCAAAGCAACGGGGGGGGGGGAACCCTAAAATATATACCACAATAAGTGAAAACATATCATAACAAGCAGGAGAAACTCAAATAAGAAACTAAAATCTAACGCAATAAAAGAACCATGATAAAATAAGAGCAAAAATAACGCGCTAAAATCTAAAAGAATCAACTAAAAGAATCGATTAAAATAGAAAATAAGAATAAGGGGGCAGAAAAACCCCTCTGTCTGATCTGGAAAGGTAGCTAAAGGAAGAGGAATGGGGCCGAGCCATTTTATTCCCCACGAAGTTTTGCAAGCCTTTTTAAGACAAAACTGGGGAAGGCCAACTTTTAAATCGAGATTACAAATTCATCTTAACAAAGCTTCTCTCTTGACTTGGGAGGTTGAAGGCAACGTTCCTCCTGCTTATTGGTTTTGAAAGGGGCAGCCAGAAGGCTTGGAAAAAGAATATACCTTAACCGAGTATATTAAGCTGTTTCATCGCCTAATTTCTGTCCGAACTCTGATTAAAACATACCGCATTTTTCCCCCTCCCTTTCTCTTTTTCTTCTTCTTTTCCTTTCTTTCTCTTTTTTTCCTACTTTCTCTTTCCACCACCACCACCCCCTTTTGGAATTTTAACACCTTGAAACTTCAGCCTAGTAATGAGGACTTATTTATAAACAGAGCCATCGGAAATGTGCTTTGGTGCCAACACTAATCAACTTCTTCCGCCCGCTTCAAAGCAAACTGGGGGTGGGGGGTGGGGGGGAATTAAAAAGCAGCTTTCTAGCTGCAGTTCCTTTTGAGGTTTAAGTAGGAAGCGTGATTTAAAATTAAGACCAAAACCCCGAGGTACTGAAGCTTTAATACACTGCTTTCTTGGACAAACGTTTGATAAAAAAAACGAAACGTATCATTATACACACCGTATCACGCTTTAATATCGCCCAGGGCAACTATAAACGTTCGCTTTGTACTAAATCTGCTTTTCCTTCTGCTTAGGAACAGCTAGCAGACGTAGCAAAGGCATTGATTTACACATTTGCACGCTGGTTTAAAAAAGAAAAATACAAATATATATATATATATATTTTCCACCATCCCTAAACATATGTCATGGTTTTTGGAGGGGGAGACGAACGAAAAGTGAATTCTTCCAGAGGAAAATACAATAGCTTGTTAAAAAAAAAAAAAGCAATTAATTCAAAACAGCCAAAACTCAATAAAGATTTAAATAGAGGCTGAACCCACTGTTTTTTAAGGCCCTGAAGCATCCTGACTCCTCCTGGATCGTGGCAAAGAGAGAAAAATTAACCTTATTTCCAAAAGAACTGGTTTTCAAACAGGTCGGAATAACATTTCGACAAGGGTTCCTGATTGATAGTGTCCAAAACTGCCTTCGTAGTTTTGTTACTCGTCGTTGTTTTCACGTTTTAAAGGTTGTTATTTTTTTTTTTCTGCAAACAGCCCAGTGTCCCAGCAGTGAAATGGGCGGCGGTACGAATTTAATAAGATAAAATTTCACCATCCAACCGATCAGCGGAAGTAGAATTGAGCTTGTCCTGAACGCTGTGCCGTTTGAGAGATTAAGATCCGGGTTTTATGGGTGCTAAGAAGTCAGTGGAAGGAGATGCCTGTTTGAGGCAGGTCAAAACATGTCACATTTTTGGTATCTCTGAAAACTGTTACGGGAAATACTGGGAAATGGCTCTCTTTCTCCTTTGCTTCTTATTCCATTACCTATTATCTATTAGGTAAGCTGTAAACCAGGACAGAGTTTGGCTTTGGGCTAAGGTGTAAACCAGGATAAAGCCTGGGTTTGACCAAATCGCGACTTAACCTTATGAGCAACCCCAAAACTCAACAGTTTCTTGCTTGGATATGTTAGAGAGAGAGACCCACCGGAAGTGTGGGGTGATTTAATAATATTTTTTTTTAACTTGGCTGCCAACCGAGGGACTCTGAGGCAGTTCACAACCCTCAAAGAAATTATAATAAAGCTAATTTTAAAAAAAACGAAGAGAAAAGATGGCGAGAGCGATAAAGTGATGGGTCTAAGAGCCCGACCTTCATGGATTTTGTTGTTTTTTTGAGAAAAGGCAGAATGAGATCCATTTGGATCCATTCAAAGTACCTCTTTGCAGATTCCAGCTAATTGTGGTTAAACAAAGGTGGTTTTTAGTAGTTGTGGTGTGAATCAAGTCATCTCCAAGCATCGGGCGGTAAGAAGAAGACACCGACGCAACTTAATAAAATTTAATTTAAAAATTCATATTAGCTGTCAGTATGAAGCTTTGTACAAATATATTGGTCCTTTTTAAAGCCACTGTCTTGCTAGGATCACGCTGCATTTTAAGGGCAAGCAACGCCATGAATTAATCATGCGGGGTCTGAGGAAACAATATTTCTTCCTTCCACAAACACAAACTTAATTTTTCAAACAAACAAAAATTCACAGAAGGGGGAAAGGTTGCACATCCTTTCATCCATGGTGATTATAGTCTGAATAAAGAGCCAAAAGGCTTAAAACTAAGAAAAGTACCTCACTTTCTCAATGAGGTAACCTCTCTGGTTTTAAATCTTCAACAGCTTTATCCTCGTCCACGAATTTAGATCTAAATTATTATTACTGCTTTTGTGAAGGATTGGGAGGGAATCTCTCTCTTTTCTACACGTCGCTTTAGAATTTATGACTAATTAAAATCATTTTTGACTTCGTGACAGGAACAGATACTTTTTTTTCCCCTTTCTTTTTGCCTCCACATCTCTGCTTGAAATCTTCTCTGGGGTGAAAAACTGACTTGCGAGCAGAAATCATGAAAATTCATAGCTTTTGCTGATGACTTTAATAAAAGGGAAGGGGAGGGTTACCCTCCTTCTTCCAAAACAGCCAGCCCTTCCTTCAAGATCAAGAAAGAGAAAACGCGATTAATTCAGACTTACAAGAAATTCCACTATTCTTCCTTGCTTGTCTTAATTTTTATTTGATGTGGACAGAGTTGCATCTTCACTTATTTAGGAAGGTTTTAGAAATCACTACACTAGCTGGGGAATTCTGGGAGTTGAAGTCCAAGCATCCTGAAGCGTGCTGGCTAGGGAATTCTGGGAATTGATGTCTACGCATCTTGAAATGCGCTGGCTGGGGAATTCTGGGAGTCGAAGTCCACACATTTTAAAGCTGCCAAGTGTGAACTCTTCTAAACTTTCCTTCCCAATCTGGAGTCTTACAGATGTTTGGGAACGAGACAACTTCCAGAATCCCCAGGCAACACGATCAATTCTGAAAGATGTAAATCGTTCACTCCGGTTTGGGAAAACCGCACCATATTTCAGCAAATCGTTTCAAACGCAGCCAACCATCGCCCTTCTTACTCACCGTCACAGTTGCTGAATTTTAACTGCCTTATCAAGAAGTCGAGGGGATTCTCCGGCTGGTGGGTTAGCAAATTTCCCAGCAAATCCTAGAAATGAATCAATGGGACTAAGTCACAAGGAAGCAGTTTCTGGTCCCTGTTCAAAATGCTTTCACAGATGCAAAGGTTTGCCAAGTCAGAATTAACTAGGAAAAGACCTCCGGTGAAAAGCGGGTGCATTTATGAGACCCTGTTTTTTTTTACAAACAGGTACAAAGCCACTTGGGAAATAAATGCTTGGCTATTTAATTAATTAAATGTTTATGCTACCGGAATCTTGCTTTCTTGCAGGCAGTTCTGCTCATGTTACTGATTTAGTGGGGGAAACTTTGTGGTTTATTTATTTATTTGATTTATATCCCGCCTCTCTTCACCCAAAAGGGGAACTCGAGGCAGTTTATATTACACAAAGACAACTAACAATAAAAAATAATCCAGAAGCCCAGGGCATTAGTAGACCTGCAATTGGAAAGGATTTGTATCTAACAAGAATAACAAAAAGCTGCAACAAAAACAGAAGTTTGTGATGTTTTTAACTCACTCTTTAAAATGTTACTTTCTAATCCCCAATCTCGCTTCCAAGTTTGGAAACATTTTGAAAAACTACCTTGCAATTAGTTTCTGTACTGGACTTCTATCGGTCAGCAGAAGAACCCACAATTATTATACAGGGATGTAGGTTGTGTATGATGCCGTTACTCAGTGTTGGGATCCTAGATCTTGTCCCAATTTAGGCATGAAAGCTGGCTGGCGACACTGGGCCAGTCCCCTGGAGATCCTGAGTTCTAATCCCGCCTCAGGCAAGAAAGCCGGCTGGGTGACTTTGAGCCTGTCGCTTTATCTCAGCTCACAGGATAGTTGTTGTGAGGAAAATAAGAGCAGGAAAGAATATTAGCTAGATTTGATACTGAGTTAATTATAAAAATAATAACGGCTAAAAAAAGGATAAAAAAATAAATAAAACAAATTGAGGAACAAACTTCTTAGCTGCACCTAAAGCAATTTCTCATTTTTGCAATCATGTTTGTGCACCTTCTTCTTCTTAGGATCCATCCATCTATTTAGGATTAGCATTAAATTGTGAAATGCAATATTTATCCCTAGTTTTCAATAAAATCAGCTGGAGCAACAACAACAACAACAACAAAAATGCATTTCCCAGCTGCATGACTTTTGCAAGATTCCGATTTAAAAACTGCAGCAACCCTGCAAAAATCATGCCTTTTTTTATTTTTGGTCAAACCTGGTGCCCCCCCTGACTTCAAGCCCCATAATCCTCAACCTGCCTAAGCAAGCCGCCCTCTCTAGACTCCTCCAAACCGGGTGCCCACCACCCAACTCCAGGGCCCCTATTCCCCAGCCTGCATGGGTACTGGAGTCCTTCAATTTTTTAAAGAGAAGAGCAGCCTTCTGCAAAGCAATGGGCAGCCTCGCTGGGCGCGGAGCATGCTGGGAGGCGTAGTTTCCCAAGCAGGGCGGTTCGGCCAAGGCGGCTGGCCGCGGTGGCTGCTGGGAGTTCTCCCTCGTTCCCCCCTCCCCCCCAAACAGTCCAGCCCGGGAGAATTGAGCCGTTGTCCCCGCCGCGAAGGCAGGCGGCCGGCGGCCGTTCTTCCCCAAGCGAGCCGGCGAGGCTGGGCTTCTCCTCACCTGCATCATTTCGAAAAGACGGTGCTTCTCGGCGTAGAGGCCCATCTGCGGGGGGACGTACAGAGGCCTTTGGGTAGCGTCCATGGCGCCCTTAGCAACCGCGCGTCGCTATGCCGCGACGCCCCTAGAAGCCGACGAGCTTCTCCCACGGTGGCGTCATCACCTAGCGACAGACCTTCCACCGCTGGCTGGCTAGCTAAGGCGGAGAGGCCAGTGTTGCGGAGACGGGGGAGGCCGCTAGAGGGCGGCCGAGAGGCCAAAAAAAAAAGCGCTTTTGCACGCGTCGACTTGCAGGGCTCGCTTTCTGCGCGCGCGGGTTTCTCCCAGGTTGTGTGAACGCACTCGCGTGTCAACTTTTTCCCCAAGTTTCTCTTGCAGCTCTCCCCCCTCCCATTCAAATCCTTTTGCAAGGGGAAGCAGCAACCCACTGCTGCTCCACCCCACCCCCGCCATTCAAACCTTTTTCCCAAGGGGCAGAAAAAGCAACCGACTACCATGCCTCGGGGGAGCCCCACATAACGGCAAGGCAAAGGGGAACAAGGCAAAGCCAGTCCGGCCAGAGAGATGTCCGGCCAGCAAACCTTTCCAACTTTTCTGCTTTGGCAGCTCGCTGGCAGATAGACTGCTCCTGGCTTTGGAGGCTCTGCGGAGCATCTTCTTTTTTTCTTTTTTTTGGCAAGTCCTCAAATCCTCCGGGTTTCCCCGGCTCGCTCCCCACGTGTAAGGGTGACGGGGGGAGGGCGTGGCGGCTGTGAGCAGGGCTCCCGCCCCTCCCGTTGCCCGGGAGACGCGTGTAACAATTGCCGGGCTGGCCTGGGGCTTGCAAAGGGTCGCGCGGGGGAGGGAAGAAGCCGCTGGACCCATCACCCGGTTGGTCGGCAGCAGCAGCAGCGAGTGCGGGTCATGCAGAAGAATCGGGGGAAAGTATAAAGGTGAGCCGAGCCTACCTGGCAGGGCTCTTCGGGGGATGCCCAGCGCCCAAGCAAGGGACGCGGGCGGGTGCCCTTTCCCGAGGGGGAGGATCGCGGGCTTTCCACGCCGACGGCCCGGAGTTCCGATCCCGCCAACCGTTCAGTGTCTTTGCACACTTTGGATTCCACTTTTCCGCCTGTTTCTCTCCCCCCACCCCCCATCAAGAGGGGCTGAACCTCATCAAACGGAATTGGGGGGTGGGGGTGTTCACACGTGAACGTTTATAAGGCTTCTCCATCATCCAGGTCAAGGGGTTTGACCCTTGGGGTTTTGTTGATTTTTCCTCCTCCTCCCTTGAAAACGTTTCGCTTCTCCCTCAAGAAGCTTCCTCCGTTCTGGTTGAATGGTGGGGAAGGGAAGGATTTATATATCCCGGAGGGCTGCAAAGAATATCAATCCTTCCCTCCCCCACCCCCACTTCCGTCAGAACCGAAGAAGCTTCTTGGATGCGAAGCGAAACGTTTTCAAGGGGTGGGGGGAGGCAAGAATGTACAAATTTATTTATTTTTATTTATTACATTTTTATTTATTACATTTTTATGCCGACCAATTCCCGAAGGACTCTGGGCGGCTTACAACATGGATAGCAATAGCACTC
>JANHGC010005882.1:9550-19892 GCA_027560395.1 Boaedon fuliginosus | reverse complement strand
GGTAGATGGCCCTTTCACAAAGGTGGGGGCTGAGTTTCTGTCCAAGTTTCTACTGTCCCAAAATATTTCATTTTTCTTGGGGGAGGGATGAGTGCTAACTTCCTACAGTACATAGGAATTGAAGGGCCACCACCTTCTCAACAACCTGTGTTGTGTTGTGGCTCCTGTTGTTGTTTTTTTTCAATGGGAAAATGATCCAAATGGCTCTTTGCAGACCCCTGTTCTAACCTGAGGATTGCACCTGGCATTGGGTTTGCACAGAAAAACATGATTCAGATTGATGGCAGAAGCACATGTTTTACAGAGGCCAAATGCAGGTTAACCTAATTCCACTGCAATTCTTACACAAGCAAATAGCAAGTTAACGCACTTCTATTATTGTTATTGTTATTGTTGTGATGATGATGATGATGTCCCTAGTATGATGCATGTACACATACACGAGTTGCGACTTAATCCGACGCATTTGGCCTGCCGGAACGACGAAAACCGAAAGCAGCTCCCACCCCGCCTCTACCTCTCCCCCAAACCCACCGGGGATCTCCGAGGCGGCGTCTTCCTCTCGTTCGATCGAGGCGAAAGTTCGTAACCCTTAGAATACCTGAGAGAATCTCGCGGCGCTTGAAACACTACATTTCCCAGAGTGCTTTGCTGTCACCCAGAGACGCTCTGAGAATTCCAGCTCTCCTCGCCGGGCGGCCCGGCGGGCCAGCTCCGCGGCCCTTGGGGAGGGCTGGGAGGAGCGGAGCGCGCCCGTCCTGAGGAAATGAGCGGCGGTTTCTGAGGCGGCTGGCCTGTGAGGGAAAGGAGGCGAGCGAGCGAGGCTGGGCGATGAGTTGTAGCTACGGAGGCGGAGGGACGGTTCGCTCGCTCCTGGAGCTGTAAGTGGCCGAGCCTCTCAGAGCCTCCCCTCACCTAGGAGATTTATATCTCCCGGGACCCCTTCTTTCACCCAGCCTCCCTACGTCTCCCCTGGTGGTTCTGCGGTTTATTTCTTCGTTGCTCGGCTAAATAACGGGACCAACGCCCGCCCTCGAATCTTAATATTTTAGGGGAGCGGTTTCTCCCCGATGTGCCTTTTCCATGGGGGGGAAAACGGAGGAGGTGGGAGGGAAGTCGGGGTCGCCAAGGAAGCCGAGAGAGCTGACTGACCGACCTGGGGTGAAACAATGATAAAACCAAAAGCAAAAAAAACCAAAAAAGCGTTCGCGTTCAAAATAAAAGAAAGCCCAAGGCCTCAGGATCCCTGCTCTTCCATAAAAGTGGCAAAATCTGATGCCAAAGCAAAGGTAGACGCATGCAATTCCTCTTCTGGCCGTGGGGCTAGCAAGGGTTTATATTCCAGCAGGTATTTCTGAGAAGCAGGATGAAGGGCTACGGATGAATTTAAATTTCCAGGATCAGATTAACGGAATCCTAGGATTTGGGGGGAGAGTGTCAAAATCTGCAAGATGCAGCCAGGTGGTATCATTTTTGTACATGCTTGTGTTATTACACCTGTGCCCTCCATCTCACAGATTTCCTCCCTCCCCACCTCACATTTTCTCTTAGGGAAACTGGGGTACTGAAAGAGTTTGCCAAACTTTGTTATTATCTTTGCAAAATCCTAAAATAAATGGTCAAAGGAGGATGGCAAGGGTTTTCCATTTTAAAAGGAAGATCTGGGAAACCATAGATTAGCTGGTCTAACATCAAAACTTGAAAAAGTCTGGAATAATCATTAAGAGATTGATACATAAGAGTCTTGAGAATAATCTAATTATCAAGTTATCTTGCACAAGTAACTTATCTCATATTTCAGTGAAATAAGTAACCACTAGTCTGGTTCATTGAGAGTTACCGGTATCACTAAATCAATGGGAAATAAATATGGCTACTTATAAGAGGTTGAAACTGATAGCTTTGATTTAGATCACATATCATAAACCATACTTGGCCTCATCATGGATTTTTGAATAAATTGCTGTTGATTTGGATCACACATGTTTCTTTATGGTTCTTTGCAAATTTCACCTGTCACTGAGAAATCTATAGGACATGTGTGAATATCTTCCAAATTCTTCAGAGCAGGGTTTGAAATTTAGCAATTGTGTAAATTATCTCACTATAATCCAATCAGCATCTATGGGAAGCATGTTTGGGACTAGAACCTGTTTAAAATTATTGTATTTCATTTGTTCACATTCCTGTTTGTGACTACTATACATTGTGCATGTCTATAGTGAAATACCATAATACTTTTTTTTAAATGCTTGTTTTTGTACTTGGCTTTATATTTATAAAAAGAAGCTATATGTATTGCTTAGTAAGACAATATGATTTTATACCTGATACTGCAGCCACTACAAAATACTGTCAACAAATAACTGGTTTTTTTCTTCAGATGCCTTCATTGTTTAACAAGAAACATATCCAGGTATACTGCAGATATTAAGTCTTTGCCTCCCAACATAAAAGATAAGCTGATTAAGTCATTGAGTATCCAAGGATGGATAACAGATACAAATATAAGCATGGTAAGTTTACATTTAGATCACAGTCTTTGCTACTTTTTCAGCATTGTGACTTAAAATGGAGGTTCATCTGTAAAGTGATATGCAGAAGATGCTAAACATGAGAAATAAATTGTGACCCTTTGCCATACGTTTGGGTGAAGAAGTAGATGCTATTGCTTGATAAAGACGGAGTTCTTAGAGAGCATGATTCTTGCTGGACTAAGTACATATTAGAAAATATATATGAAAGAACAATAAATTGAGCTTTTGAGAAAAAGCTCAAAATAAATATTTAGGTGGCTGATAGGTGAGGCAAATTGTTCCAAATTATTCTGTTTATAGGATGTTACATACCACAGAATACTTAAACTGCAAGCAGTGCACTAAGTCTCTTTCACCACTATTTTATACCAAAATAGGTTGACATCTACCATATTTTTTGGAGTGTAAGATGCTCCAAAGTATAAGATGCACATTAGTTTTGGGGGCAGAAAACAAGAAAAAAAAATCTGCCTCTCCCTACCAGCATCCAACAGTATTCATCTGGCTAGCGTCCTTGTAGCAAACAACGAACAGCCTGGTCAGCTTCAGCACGCTGTTGCAACATGATTCAGCAAGAGCAGCTGATTGGTGGATGGATCGGCCTTCCAGAATACCCCCAATCAGCTGTTCCAGGCTGCGGGATTGCCACAGACCATCACTGCCTCCATGCCTCACGTTTTTGGCCTCTGTGCCTCGCGTTTTTGGCCTCCGAATGCTCTGTTTTTGGCCTCTGTGCATTGCATTTTTGCAGGGATTGCCACTGCTACCTGGAACCACCTGTAAATGTGATGCGCAGAGGCCAAAAATGGGGTGTGCGGAGGCTGAAAACACGATGCATGGAGGCCAAAAACGTGATGCATGGAGGCGGCAATCGGCGGCGATGTGCTGTGGCGATCCCCACATCCTGGAATGGGTCTAAAACGGAGCATTCGGCGGCTGAAATTGTGACGCATGGCCAAAAACGTGATGCACAGAGGCCGAAAATGCGACACACAAAGGCCAAAAAACATGAAGCACAGAGGCAGCGATGTGCTGTGGCGATCCCCGCAGCCTGGAACAGGTCTAAAACAGAGTGTGCGGAGGCTGAAAACGATGTGTGGAGGCTGAAATGTGATGGATTTCACATAGTGCACTAGGATTGAGTATTGATTTTCTAAATCCCAAATGGCTGCATTATGTTAAAACCAAAGCCACAAAAATCATGTTGCAACATAGCATTATATGTGATCCCTGTGAATGAGCTGTCTCAAGCCAGGCATATACCTACTCTGAGGAGTAGTTACAAGGGGCTTTATCTAGGATTTATTAAATACTAGCGATAACCCGGCGTTGCTCGGGTATTTATTTATCCCAATTCTGTATTAGACAGGAATGGTGATGTGAAGTGGCAACGTAAGTGCGGAATGGGCTGTCCTTCTTCCATTAACGTCTCCATAATTCCTGAAAGGGCAATGGCAAGACCAACTTTTCCCTGAGCCCTGATTTTGGTGACAAATTAGTTAAAAATGTTTTCCCTGTGCCCCCAGAAACATCAAGAAATGTCTTGTATGAGATCTGCGTGATATACTTCGTGTCGGTCTTGTAGTGGGGTAGGGAGGCCCCGTTACAAATGCCCCCTTGAGTACTGTGAAGCCGTTAGCATGGCAACTGCACTGCGCTGGCTGTATCTTCAGAGAGCACCCCCCAAGGGGTCACAACACACACACCGAGGGTTCTTATGGGTGTCTTACCCCCACAGTATTGGTTTCCAGAAAGTAAGTCATCTGTGTACCAAGTTTGATTGAAATTGCTCAAGGCGTTCCAGTTATGTTGGAACACGCACACACACAAAGCCATTTTTATATATATAGATAAGTAATGACAGGGCATTTCTGCAAGTAAATACATAGAGCAATGAAGTCCTAATTCCTAGAGAGTTTGCCTGCAATGAGTTCCAAAAGCCGAAGTGGGAGGCAGAAATATAGTTAAGTCATGGTCCAAAACTCCAAATACGGGTAATCAGCCAGTCTAGGTTCTGAGGCAGTGGTGGCGAACCTTTTTCTGGCTCGCGTGCCAAAAGCACGCATCTGCAAACGTGCCCTCATGCATGCACATACGCTCCCCATCCGCGCGCAATCTTCCCTCTTCCGAAAAACAGCTTGATTGCCGCGCCAATCAGCTGTGCTTCAGAAGAGGGAAGAACAGGTGAGTATAACGCCCGGGCGGGTGGAAGGGCTTTTTTTTTCAAACCATAAATCGCGGCAGACATGTGGGCATGTGCGTGGGGCGGCAGCTCGCGTGCCCGGAGGAATGGCTCTGCATGCCACTTCTGGCAATCATGCTATAGGTTCGCCACCATGGTTCTAAGGAATAGAATATCCATACATAACAGGCTTAAACCCATTTTGTTTTGCTGTATTTACATTTCTAAAAAGGAAAATCTGATGAAAATACTTTCTATTTTTAGATTCTTCACCCTGCCGTGGAGGCACTGGATCTTCGAGACTCTGATATCTCAGACTGTGCCTTGCAACAGCTTTGTAACTGCAGGCATCTTAAAAAGATAAATGTAAATGTTTGGAAAAACAACAGGCTGACAATAACTTCTGAAGGTACACTTTCTGCACAATGGTTATTTAAAAGAGCACTGGGACATACAAGTAATGGCAGTTTGGGTTGTTCGTTATGTTCTATTGGTATTTTAATTTATATGTCCTACAGATTGTTTTAAGAAAGTAATCTAAGGAGCAAAGATAGGAACAGAAACTTTTTTAATGGAAATTAGGAGATCCCATTTATGAGTGCTAGGTCATTTATGAATGCTAGGCGCAGTGTATCCATACTGACCTATTGTCAGAGTGTGTACAGTGTGACTATGTGAGACAACCCAGGACCAAATAGAGCACACAGAGGTTTGTAATAATTATATAGTAGTTTATGTCTACAAAGCATATACATACATATACTAGGCAAAGGTCAAACAATCAGCTACAGCAGGGAAGCACGCATGAAGAGAGAGATACGCCCCCAACAGGGCCTCTCTTATAATACAGACTCTTAAAGTGGTAGCAGTTCAATAACCCTGCTGACTCATTGCTACCAGTACCATTGCATCAGCATTACAGTATTACAAAATTACAGCAGCTGGTCAGCTATTAAAACATCATTATTATTATTTATTATTTTATTATTTGTTTACCCTGACACTTATATTTTAATACAATTTAATTATGTACTTGGAAAGCATAGGCCACAGTTTTCTAATGAGATGTTTCATTTTTCTTACTTTGTTCTAAAAGGGCAGTCTGTACTGATGACAATATACCCTATATCAAACCCTATTAAATCATCCAGAAAATCTAAAATTAAAACTATAATAAACTTAAGTAAGACTTATCAGTGAGAATGGCAGCATATTAATTTAATAAATAGATAAACAATCAGTACATTTATTTAAAATATACTTGTAATCTGCTTAATACTCAGTCACAAGAATCAACAATGATCTGTTGGCAGACGAATTTCAAGTTGTTAACACTTAATAGTCTAAAGATTAACACCATAAGCATGCATTCGCAACCACGCTGCCACCCAAATCCCCAAAAAACCATTGTGATATCGCACACAAGAATGAAAGGGGCTAAATTTTCATTAGAAGTATGTTTGTCCTTCTGTTACAGGATCAAGGTGTGTCAGGAGAAAAACCTGATTATGAACATAGCTGCACTTAATAACAATTGATAGATAGCACAGCACAAAAAGTCTCATTTTAGAATTCAGAGATTTATTTATTTATTTATTTATTTATTTATTTATTTATTTATTTATTTATTTATTTATTTATTTGATTTATGGCCACCTCATTTTCCTGGTCAAAGGGAATTTATTAGAATTTAGAGAATAATAAAGCATAATAAATAACATAAAGCACTTACATTAATCACATTGCAATGAGAGTCAATCAGACAACCAGTCAAGGGGACAGCTTGAGACTGATTGAACTTCTCGCATTTTTCACTCTTGTCTTATATACCTTAAATCCACAAAGACACATGACTTTCAGGAGTCTGCCACCTTGCCATAGCAACAGAGCTCATTTCTTCAGCCTAAATGTCAAGTCCTAACTATTTTTATACATGTTACCAGTAAGTTCCTGTTTTCCCACAATATTAGCCCACCACATCTTGCCAGTTAAACAGCTACCCTGCTTGCACATTTTCAACATACACAGCACAATTTCCGCATACTCAGGAGCACAAGTCCATCACACAGGCATGACTGACTTTCCATAAGTTAATCAGTGTTGTTCTGTGTGCTGGGTCCCAACCCTCCAATACTTTCACAAATACAGCCATTCCTTGATTATAATATATGATACAATATGTTAAAGCAGGTTTTAATATTCCTTAAGTATTGCAGGTAATTTCATATTAATGCTGGACCTAGTCCAAGTTCCCTGAAATAATAGCAACCCAGGGAACTGGATCAGGGACAGCATTAGTGGTTCTTAGGTATGGGCCTCCTTTTTGAAAGCTTCCCACAGGTGAATTGTTAAGATACTGAATGAAAGACTCGAAACATTTAAGCCATCAATCCCTCTTTCCTCATTCTGCTCAGTGTAGCAATCCAATTAAATGCTAGTAATCCCAGCCAAATGTTATCTTAACTTCTGTTTAGGCAGATCCAGTGAAAGGTAACCAAGTACTTTTGGAACCCTGGAGTTCTGGGGAGCATGGTTTGAATAACACAGCTCTACAACAACAGGCTGGGAGTATTTTAGGATCTCTTTTAAAGGTCTTTTCCAGTTATCTGCTTTATAGTTCAGATGTAGTAACTGAGAAATGAATGGGAAATTTGAAAAACAAATGAAGGTAATGTAGACATATATGAATCGTTGTGGATCCATTATCCTATGATGATAGATTTTTTAAAAAGTATTGAAGAATGGTATGCTGATAATGATCAGATGGTCCAATCTTGGTTGAGAAAATTACTCTCTTAAGACACTTCCCAATTATTGGGTTACCATAAAGTTCAGAACAGGAAATAATTTATTTTCTTTAAAAATCAACAAAACAAAATCCTTTCTGTTCATTATGCAAGTTAAAACTCAATGAAATCAAACTTTTATATTTAAATGTATGGTAATAGAATTCTATCTACAGGACAAAAACCTCCCTTCCATCTCCAACAGGAGTTGCAGCACTGGCCTTATCATGCCCCTATCTGCGGGAAGCCTCCTTTAAGAGATGCAGCAACCTAACAGACAGTGGAATCATTGCTCTTGCCCTCAACTGCCCCCTTTTACAAATAGTCAACATAGGTGGATGCTCCAACATCACAGACACATCCTTACAAGCCCTTGGACAGAACTGTAGATCCCTGCATAGTGTTGATTTCTCATCAACCCAAGTAAGAGTGAAAAGCATTATTACAACAGCATCTTTTTAATCTATTTTTATTTATACATTTTTCTTATGATCTGATAGTCATTTTGAAAAATCCTTTCTTAGTGAGCATGTAGAAGCCAAGAGGAACATACCGTACATGCCAAATTTCAAGTTTGTAGGCTTTATGGTTCTGGAGATTTTGTGATGAGTGAGTGGTATTTGGCTTTTATATATATAGATTTAGTAAGCAGTGTATTGTCTGGGTCATTTTACATATGCATAATTCTAGTAACAATATTATTTACTTGTATATAATATTATTCTTCCAGTTTCTAATTTCTACCTTTATTGTCTCACCATTGATAAAACAGATTCCAAGTTAAAAAATATTCTGTATCTTCTTTATCCTTTATCTTTAAAGTTAACCTATCCATTTCTGCACAGTCTAGTATTTTTTTTTATTGTATTTTCATCTGTAGGAGTTTCCTCCTTTTTCCAGTATTGTGCAAATACAATTCTCACTGCTGTCAAAACATGTAATATTAAATACACATTCCCTTGGTTGTACTTTTCTGGTAATATACCCAACAAAAATATTTCTGGCTTTAGATCTATATGTTGTTTTATCATTTTCTCTAACCATGTATGTATTTTTGCCCAGAATTTTTTTGCTTTTGAACATGACGGCCACATATGATAGTACAAACCTGATATCTGGTTGCATTTCCGACATTTGGCAGACATATCTTTAAACATCTTTGCTAGCCTTGCTGGTGGCAAATGCCACCTATAAAACATTACAACAGCATCTTGAAAAACATAGAAAGCAAAGAAGATATTTCATAAATAATTTCATAAGATCCTTTGGTATCAGAATTGGGATTCTAAAATCAAGAGGGATCAAATGGCTGTCTTAATAATTGGGGATACTAGACTGTTCTTTGTTCGGTTTTGGAGGCATTAGATTCTGGGTTCTCAGTGTGATGCCCAAGAAAAGGAATGTGCTCCATTGACATTTCAGTTTAAATCTATGGAGATTTAATGATAGGTATGATGCTGAATGTGCTTTAAACATGAGTAAAAAATCATGAAAGTAAAAAGGAGGCAGCTAGCACGGTGACCCTGAAAAAGAGACAAATATCAAAAACTAGATGCTTTGTGTAGCGTGAAATGAGGCAATATATAGGCACAATACATTTCACTATTTATGGTAGTGCTAATAGCTAAGGTGCTAATAGCTAAGAGAACTCCGTTTGTTTAAAAGAATGCAGGGATATTGTAGTAAGGTCATCCCCTAAGTATTATCAGAGACCATTTAATTGTAGACATCATAGTTGATTTGTTTTATTTTCTTTATTGTTTCTATGTAACAAACCAAAGAGATATAATGTATAGCTTTGTTCAATGCTCTGCATTGTTCCTTAGTAATCATTGTAATATACTCCATTTCAATTCGAGTTCCCCTTGAACGGGGAAAAGAGGCGGGGTATAAATCTAATAAATAAATAAATAAAATAAAAACTTTCTTATTAAAGTGGGCAATTTTTCATACGATATGTCTATTAGACAGGGAGCTATTAGACAGGCTCCCTGTCTAATATGATTGCTATTTAAAGCAGCACATTCTTAAAAATCTTTGGGTGTTCAAATTAGATGTGTCCAGGGGTGGGTTTCTGCCAGTTCACACCGGTTCTCTACAACTGGTTGTTAACTTTCTAAGCAGTTCGGAAAACCGGTTGTTGGAAGAAATCTCCTTTTGTTTTTTTCCACTTTACAGGGATAATCTTGTAAGGAAGGCAGGAAGCATTCTGGTGTTGTTTAGAAACTGCTTCTCCTATTACATTCTTTGCAGCAAGCTAGACTTACTGTCTCTTTCTCCCGGAGATTTTTCTTCACTAACTTTCTTAAAGCGTTGTTTGACTTTCTTAAAGGGGAGGCATTGTTTAAAGCTTTTACACTGCTGTGTTGGGAGGAAATAATTGAATAATGAACCAGAGCTGCCAGAAAGAAGCTTTTAATTATAAGGAACCAAGATGAGTGAAATTCAGTGAGGCTTCTTGGCTGTCTAGAAAGATTGACATTCAAATGTGAGTTTACATACTGTACCCTTTCTGAGTTTTGATCTAAAAATGTTTTTGGGTGAAGTTTGATTCTGTGCTTGGTGAGGTTTAATTCTATGTTTATTGATGGGATAATTTTCCCTATTCAGCTTTGTTTGGAAGGAAAATGGTTAATCTCTGTTCCTGAAAAGAAACTGGGTTGAGAAATCTAGCTAGTTCCTGTGTCTATTTGTTCTGGTAATGAGCAAAAGTTGGCTGCTCATAGTTATCACTAGCTGCTTACCTGGCCCTGCTCAGGTTTTTTTTTATTGGACTGCCATCTTCCTTCCTTCCACCTCCCTCCTTCCCTCCTCCCTCCCTTCCTTCGTCCCTCCTT
>JANHGC010005880.1:47184-58483 GCA_027560395.1 Boaedon fuliginosus | reverse complement strand
CCAACCAACCAACCAACTAACTAACTAACTAACTAACTAACTAACTAACTAACTAACTAACTAACTAACTAACTAACTAACTAACTAGTATAGCCACCCCATTTCACCCAAAAGTGATTGTGGATGGCATACAACAAAGCTAAAAACAGAGCATAAATATGAAAAACCAATATCACTATTAATTATAAAAAAAATTAAAAAATGAAAAACAAAAGCAAACCTGGAAATAATAGATTTATAGATAATAATGTAGCCACATCACAAGTTTTTATTTATTTGTTTATTTTTTAATTTATATATTCACATTCTCCTGGGACACTTAGGCTTCCCGACACAGCCGGGTTTTAAGGGGTAGTTGGAATCTCAACCATGATGAGGCCAACCTCTTCTCAGATGGGAGAAGATTTCATAACACGTGTCACTACAGAAAAGGCCCACCAACTAGTCCCTTCCAAATGTAGCTCCCAGGCTGACTGCACCTGCAACCTGTTCTCCTTGGAATTGGTGGGAGATTAATACCAGGAGAGGCAGTCCCTTAAGTATTCCAATCCTATGCCATGAAGCACTTCAAAGGTTAATACCTGCACTTTGGACCTGAAGGCAAACTGACAACAACACAACTTCCAAAGCAGAGATGTAATGTGTGTTCTACCACATGCAACTACATTTTGCATCAGCTAAAGTTTCATGGGCAGCCCCATGTTGAATGCATTACAGTACTTCAACCAGGAGATGACCAGTTGCATGAGTGACTATGAATAGGACCCCTTAATCTAGGAATGGACACAATTGGTGCACAATACAAAGTTGTGCAAAAGTCCTTTGAGCAGAAATTGTGAGTCTAGCAGGACCTCCAGTTTGTGTATTAGATCTGTTTATAGCATTTATATGATGATAGCCAGGAGTGAAATTCAGCTCGGACTGATTTGGGCGAACCAGATGTTAATTTTACATCTGGTTCACCAAACCCGTAGTTGCAATGACTGGCTGGCCTCACCTACCCCGCCCCTCCCAGAAGTCTTCACATGGCCCATTTTGAATGCCTGGTACGTGCAGGGCCCACGTGGAGGCTCTGGGAGAGCAAAAAATGGGCCTCCCAGAAGTTCAGAAACAGGCCCGTTACCTCGGATGGCTTCTGGAGCCCAGGGGAGCCTGTTTTTGCCCTCCTGGAGGGTCAAGGAAAGCTTCTGGAGCCCAGGGAGGGCAAAAACGCCCCCCTCGCCATAGTGCAGGAGGCCAACTAGGCCATGCCCACCATAGCCATGCCCACTCAGCAACTGGACAGAGAACCTGTTGCTAAAATTTTTGAATCTCACCCCTGATATGACTCTTGTTGTTTAAAATTTTCCCTTACTCTTTTCAAAACCTGGATGCCATCCACAGGAAGTAATTTTTAAACAATTTTTATTTATTGCTTTCAAAATAAAGCAGAAAAAGGAATCAGAAAGAAAAGGAACAAAACACAGAAATGCATATATTATCAAGTCCTTAAAAATAAATGAAAAAAATGCAACAGAAAGAAGTAGAGTATATGTCATTACAATAGTAAACAGTTACAAATCTAATACATGTATATAATTATCATGCTTTGTAACCTTTTGTATTTTGCATAAAAGAATCCCATATTTCATTACACTTATCCATCGAGAGTGTATATCTGCAGGCAGTAAACTCATAGGTAGCAAGTATAATCAGATCTTCAATGCACAGAGTAAATGGGGGAGGGGGAGCATACATTTATCTTTCCAATGTTGCAATATTAGTATTTTAGCCCTAATAAGGGGATGGAGAATCTGTTTACATTTTCCAGTTGTCAAATTCCATATACTAGATATGTAATTCAAGAAAATATTATCCTCTGAAAACCTTTGCACAATCATGTTTATATAGTCACTACATTCTCCCAAAGCTTAGTAAGTACAAGACATTGTAAAAAATATGTGTTTTAAAGAAGCAGTGTATTTATTACTTGTCCAACAAAATGATGTCCTAGATGGTGATGGTGAACCTATGGCACGCGTGCCCAAAGTGGCATGCAGAGCCATGTTGCCTGGCACGCAAGCTGTCACTCATCTCAGTTGCACTGCGCATGTGTGCGCACCTCCCACCGGCCAGCTGATTTTTGGGCCTCTGTGCGCATGCGTGGGGGCAGGGGAATGAAGGGGGATCATGCGCACATGAGGGAATGGCAGGGCTGAACTGGAGCCTTCTCCCTGCCGGCTCCTGTCCCCTCCTCCCTTTCAGGGTGAGATGATTCTTCCTCAGCCAGGGCTGAGGAGGAGGGGACAGGAGCAGGCAGAGAGAAGAAGGTGCCAGGACTGTGCTGGAGCCTTCTCCCTGCCTGCTGTTTATGTCTCCCTGCCTGCTGAGGGGCGGGCATGGAGCACAGGGGATTAGTGCACATGCATGGGGATGGACGGGGAAGCACAGGTGGGGGTCATGCTTGCATGCGCAGGGGGTGGGGCGAGCATGTGGGAGGTCACGTGCATGCATGCATGTGGAGGGATAGAGGGGCATGTGGCTGTGCACGCACCTGCACATATGCGCACTTTTGGCACAGAGCCTTAAAAAGGTTCGCCACCACTTCCTAGACAATACTTTTCTATATAGATCTTAATGGAGTTCAATAAATTCTAAATATTACTTTTTAAATAAGTTGTAGTTTAAGATTCCACAGGAAACCATTTTTGTCATTGAACAGAGTGTTCAATTAATTGTTAATAGCAGATAGCTATTGTTACAGATGAGTGATTGAGGGCAAAAGAAGAAGGGGACGACAGAGAATGAGGTGGCTGGATGGAGTCACTGAAGCAGTCGGTGTGAGATTAAATGGACTCCGGGGGATGGTAGAGGACAGGAATGCCTGGAGGAACATTGTCCATGGGGTCGCAATGGGTCAGACACAACTTCACAACTAACAACAAATGTTAATTTAGATGCATTCCAGGAAGAACTGCCAGAGAAAGCTAGGCAGAGATACTCCTTCGTTCTGTCCCATCTTCCTGGAATGCCTCGAAAGTTATGTAATATGATGGTGAGAGCTTTTTATGCATTTAAAAAGGATTTTATGAATAGCTTCTTCCTACTCAAGTGATCCACTTCCAAGCAAACAATTATTCAAAAATTGTTGGTTGAAATATTAGAACTAATTCCAAAAATTGTCAGTTGAAAATTAGAATAACCTCTTGCTATAATCTTTTTATGATTCTCATTCTGAAGAACATTCTAAAGTTATATACTATATTCTCTTAAGAGAAGAAGAATTGAATGGAAAGGGGAGCTTTATGTTGCAGAGCAGTTTTAATTAGAATGGAGAAATAGAGTCAGAGGTGTGGGTGCCTGTATGAGTGTCCATGGATCCATGGTGGTTGTCCATAACAAGGGTCTCCAACCTTGGCAACTTTAAGACTTGTGGACTTCAATTCCCAGAATTCTGGGAGTTGAAGTCCACATGTCTTAAAATTGCCAAGGTTGGAGACTCCTGGTCCACAGGAACAAAAAACAACAGACAAGCCATCATCACACAAATGCATGGTATCATCCTTGTAATATAAATGCAGCACATTTGCATGATGATGTTACCACATGTATGTCATTTTTGTTTCATTGTGGTTTGTCGTGAATGCCATTTTTTGTATGGGAATCTTAAGACGCGGCACAGTGTTTCATCCAAGCCTTATGTTTATATAATGGATAAGTAAGAAAATGGACCGAAAGTTGTATCTAGATTGGTTGACTTTGCCAGTACAGGTGTCGGGTACACCCTCTTGTCCTTTCTCCTACTTTAATTTCTGAACTACTTTTCAATAAAAAAATAACTTTTTGTTTTACATTATTTTAAAATGACACCATTTGAACTGCTTTTTAAAAATATTGTACCAAATACACACAGAGTCCTCCAGCTGTAGCAGAAGTATAGGTCATCTATCTCAAGATTAAACTAGTAAGTCCACCATCAACTTTTACAGATGGATGGATTTATTTTCTCTGGATTTTAGATAAAGTTTTTACCAGGCTCAAGGATGGAATTAGTAACCGTGATATATTTCTCAAAGAAGTCACACTTGAAACTGTCTACCTATGATGTGAATCATTCTCAAAGAAAGAGCAGAGTTTGTTGTTGTTATTTAATAAATGTTTCTTTTGTTTACACTACTGTACTGATATTTGCTTATTTCTGACTCTCACTTTTATTTCCCTGATTGCATATTTTACCCTTGAAAAATACAAAACTATTTTAGATGAATTCAAAGCTATTGTTTTAATTTTTTTGATTCAGACAAATATGATAATATAAAGTCTCCCAGTTAATTATTAGCCATGTAAAGAGATTTTATGGATAAACAAGTTATATTCGTATCTTGGGCCATTACAATGAGACTTCATTGCTCAAACTGTTTCTTTGCATTGCAGTTCTGCTTCTTTCTTAATATATTATCAGTTTACAAGGTTCCAGTTAATATATTCCAGTTTATAAGATTCATTGTGGAATACGAATATTTTAGGTCTCTCTACACAAGTGACACTTGTACAGTATATTATCCAATATTAATCAGTTCTAGCTGTTGAAGAAAAGCAAATTTTTGAGCAATCTGCCTGTGTATTATTAATATCTTGAAATATGCTGCACATTGTTTCGTTTGTAAAAGTGTCTGCAAAGTGTAGCTTGCATCTTGATCTGAAACAGACCAAGCCACAAATTCTGGTGATCTGACCAAAGAGACAATTTGTGCCTTCCCAACTCACCTATGCAAAGAAAGATATTTTAGAAAGGCTTTGCAAGTGGTTAAGAGTTATTTCTCTACAATCAACTTTCTGTCTATTGTAAACACAATACCAGTACTTTGTAATCAGTTCAACTTGACTAGGTGGGAGGATTGTGCATAGGATTTGCAAAATGGGGATGAATAAGCTCAATGGAACCAACCCAGCAGAGAGAGTAGAAAAGTGGGGACAATTCAGTCTTTTGAATGATAATGCATAAATATATATCCATCGGGGTGGGAGAGGGCTATACCATAGGACTGTGATGCACATTTGAAAATTAAAAAAACACACCATAACACCCCTGTTAACAGTTTGTATGTAAACTTTCTAGAAATGTTCAGATATTTTTAGTGCTGCAATAAAAAAGATTAATGTTTTTTTAGAACTCAGCTATGAAACAACTTCAGCTAATAAAATAAAAAAATACAAAAAATGTTGAATAACAATTACACTGAAAGAAGGATCCTACTATTACACTAAAATTTTAATGTTTGAGTGAGTAGTCATTATCTTATAAATAGTAAAATATCTGAAGATTACTTTGGCAGAATATATATACAGTGCTTGGCATTACCAAAAAAAGTTATATCTGAAATACATAACAATATGCATTATTGTTTTGGAAATGCCTTGAAAAGGAAATGTTTCTTTCCTGCCACTATTAAAAATGATACATATTTCTTTGTGTGACAACAGATTGCTGTTTAAAAGAGAATGGGAAAGGCACAGAGTACACAATTTGATTAATGTAAAGATTTTAAGGTCCTTTTTTTTTGTAAAGACCAACAGCTATGAAAGCACTGGACTTTTGGATGTTTAAACTGTTCTATATATCTATAGGGTAATGAAATTATATATTTATAAATAAAAACAAATGCTGTAGACCATCAATGTACCTACAGTGATTTAGTTAAGCACTTTGTCCCTGCAGAAAATGGAGTAAGATTAACATACCAAAGGAACTCAAATACATGCATTTCAACTGTAGAAGGATGGAGGAATCATGACTTAAGCAATTTAAAACATGACTTCAGGTGTAATAAGGGTTCAGTTAAAAGCAGCCTGAATTGGTAACAAGGTGCTATAGTAATCATTGCCAAACAGCCAATAGGAAGTTGCTTAGAAGGCAGCTTTATGTGCTCCTTGAAGTTGATCATAAACCTTTGTTGTACCATCCTATTCTGAAGTTAGCAACAAAGCCCTGCTGTGTTAGCTGACCCTCAGGCAATGTTCAATCCAACTGAATCGAATGGCCATGGTGCGACCACTAACGTGCTTTGGCATTTAATGATATGGAGTCATCTTACCATCAAGTTAAGTTGGATTAAATAGAATCCAAAGACTTTTCACTCCTTCCACTAATTAGTTGCTTGCAGATGAAATGATGAAAGGCATCCCACTGTGTGAGTTCAGGGCATTTTGCACTTGAAACATTAATTGGACTGATTATCCTTTAAAAGATTGATTTCTTCTTGGCAATGCCAAGAGTATTAGGATTTACATTTTTTGTTGGTGGCCATAAGGAAAGGGATGCATAAATCTTTTTTTCCATGTCCATTTAGTTTCTTGGTTTTCCTTTTAATGTTTTGTAGTATAAATCTTAAATCAATATTTGATTATAACAAAGAAGACTATCTAAGGGGAGTAACTGAATAGGATATATTTATCCATTTTTAAAAGTCAGTATGTATACATCAGTAATGGCTGATGATATATGCAATTTTACATATGTCTATTAAGAGTTCACTGGGTCTATTCTGAATAGCCATTGAATTATAGTTTTAATCATTCTCAAGCTCCAATTATTTGGAAGCTGGGGTTGGAAAAACTACAACAACCAATGATAGACATTTATTTTAATATTTGTTAATTATAAAGTAACAAATATACTTTTATATTTACTGAAAGTTTACATTTCTTTTCTTCCCCTCAACTAAAGTCGTTCAACTAAAACTAGTTGTGTGACTAAAGTGTACAATTATGAATATTTTGACCAGTTCATCATTATATAAATCTCATTGGCTCCCCTTATAACAGTGAAGTTATTACCATTTAGATTTTAGAAGGATGTCATGTCCTACTCAAAATAAAGACCATTTTAAAAAGTCATGGCTGCCTATCAGTCTGGAAAAAAACTATACTGTATAACCACTCAAGCTCCTATTCTTCACCAATAATTAGAGACATAGCTGTAAAGGGGACACTTGTGAATTTTTCAAAGAGAAACCAGCCTGTGAAGTTGTGAACCAGCTTCACAAGCACAGCATTAACCATTCAGGAATCCACAAAGAATCCTAGTGCAAGATCAAGGAAACTGCAGGTCTGTCTAGCCTGGACTCTTAATGTTCATGACTCCAACCATGAGAAAATGACTGACTTTAAATGAGATTCACAAGAGTAGCAAAATCAGCTTCATTGAGAATACTAATGGTTGCGTACCAAAACTCATTGGATGATTTATTTATTTTTATTTTTATTTTTTTAGATTTATACCCCGCCTCATTTCCCTGGTCGAGACGGCTAAGAACTATTTAAAACAACCATGCATTGTAATATAAAAACATCTAAACCCACCATCCACACATTCACAAACATTCAGAAAACAAAAAAGGGGGGCATATTAATTCCAGGCCTTCCGATACAGCCAGGTCTTTGTAGCTTTATGGAAGGCCAACAAGGTGGGGATGGTCCTGCTCTCTGCAGGGAGCTGATTCCAGAGGGTCGGCGCTGCCACAGAGAATGCTTTAGCACGGGGACCCACCAACCTACTTTGTTTGTCTAAAATTCTAGAGGAATGTTTTATGAATAGATGATATTCATAGGTGACTTTAATGGCTACGTGGATGCCCTTCTGTCTAGTGAAAAGTCAAACAGTACTTTCCATAATAAGAACCTCATGCCGACTAGCAACCATGGAAAGGATTATGTAGTTGTCTGGCATATTTTGTTGCCTGAAGAAGGAAATGACTTAACATAAAAGATGGAAGCAAAAATACTTTATTTCTTTCAAAGAATTTTACAGGAAAATATGTCAGATCTTTTGTTTATTAGTTAAGACACAAATAGAGACAATCCTTGTTTACTGATGGCCTTGTTGAACAAATATTCAAAGTTACAACAATTAAGGGGGGAGTTTTGTGACCAATCCTCACATTTATGACCATCAAGACATCCTGTGGTCACAGGATTATCATTTGTGAACTTCATAACCAGATTCAAACAAACAGAATTAATGGAGAAAGTGGAAATGAAATTGCAAATTGTGGTCATGTGATACATTGCTTAGTGAGCATAGTGATTTGCTTAACAGTGGAAGCAAAAGTGATGTCATGAGTTCATCATGGTCACCTGATTTTTCACTTTGTGACCATGGTATTTAATGTCAGAGTTGCCCTCAACAGAGGTCAGTAAGTAAGGACTACTGTAGATTATGCAATAATACAATGATCCAAAACATAAAAAAGGTCTATCTAGACTTCAAAAATGAATAGCAAGACAAGCTGAAACCTCATTTAAAAATAGCAGGATACAAAACAAGCAGATCACACTAGAAACTTTTATCTGTTACTGAGATGATGCATCACCATGGAGGAATGCCCCCCACCCCCCACATTCTTGATCTGAGAGAGTGGTACAATTAGAGAAAGTATTTAGTGGATGCAACTACTTACTAAGTTTAAATGGGTTATTACTTTTTCATAAGAGCACATAATGACAAATGAAGCAAACTTAGGTTTTATAGATTTTGTTACAACACTGACAGTAAGTAATACATTGGCTTGTTAAAATTAAGAAGTGGCATCTAGACATAATGGATGGATAATGGATTTTAAATAATTATTTTGATCAAGATTTTGGTGAATATTTAAAGCAATATTAACTTACAATATTGTTCATTCATACAGTTACTTCAAACCCTCTTCATTGTCATCAGGGAATGGGAAAGGTAAGAGCAATATTATATTATGTGACTTCCTAAGCAAACTGTAATTCATACAATTAAGTTTATTTATTTATTTATTTATTTGATTTAGATCCCGCCTCTCTTCACCCAATTTGGGGAACTTGAGGCGGCCGAACAATACAATAAAAATACAGTGAGCTAATACAGTAAAAATCCAAAACTCAATCATTCAGACAATCATCTATGGAGTAGGGGGACAGATGGTCAAGTCCATGCTTGCCGACAAAGCTTCACGGCCTTGCGAAAGGTCGGCAAGCTAGAGGCGGTTCTAATCTCCATGGGGAGCTCATTCCAGAGGGAGGGCGCCGCCACCGAGAAGGCCCTCGCCCGAGGCCCTGCCAGACGACATTGTCTCACTGACGGGACCCAGAGCAGGCCCTCCCTATGGGATCTCACTGGGCACTGGGAGGCATACGGTAGCATCAGGCGGTCTCGTAGGTAACCCACCCCTAAGCCATGAAGTTGTGATCAGGGAGGTAATTTCCAAACAGGGACAAAAATGGTTCTCTCAATAGGTTTTACTATATTAAATTTGGGTGAGACATTTTGGTATTTTTAGCAAATATCCTTTTCACTTTAAACGTGTTCAGTGATATGAATTCATTGTTTATTCAGTACGGTGTATATACTTTTATCTTTTGCTACCAGTACTAATAGAGTCACAATTGCTATTAGTTAAAATACAAAGTGGATAGGATAAGCAAAAGAAAATATTTTCTCTGGTTGGATTTTCAAATGAATTGAAAAAAGGTGTTCCTTCATCTTTTCCTCCACTTTCTTTTTTTCTTTTTTTCCTCATTTAAATTCTATTAGTCACTGCTTATACATTCCATGTGATTATAATTCTTGCTGTTCCAGTCACAATAAAATAAGAATAAAATAAGACATAACTATCTGGGGTAGACAGGTCAAGAGGATTAAAAGTTTGCATTTCTCCATTGGGAGCAAGAGAGTAAATTATAACACATACATTATGACATCATCAAGCAAATGCTACAGTTCATGCATTTGCAGTGATGTCAGGACATAAATATATAATGGCTGCTTTTACTTGATGACATGTAAGTGTTAGCTTTTGTCATGATTGTGTTTTGCTGAAGATACCATTGATAAAAAGTTACATGGGGATTCAGGGAAAAAATGAGCCTGGTATCAGAAAAATTGATATCAGAATATATAGAAACTGCTCTCAGAAATGGCTCCCATATTTTCAGTCACCCAACTGCATTTTAACTTCTTCCAATTACTTAATAAATATAGAAGATAGTTTTTCCTGGAGAAAAAGAATAGTAATGAAAGTTCCTGTGAGATAAATTATCATGAAAAAGGTTTATGTGGCCATATCATAGGAAACAATTCTATTCTGAGTAGAACGTTATTATCAGTATTTAATGACATTTCAGTGTCAGGCTGCCATAGTAATCTAATGCATAAATGGCAAAACAGGTGGCAGCAATGAAAAAGGCAGGTCATGTATAAAACTTAACAAAGGAAAAACTGTTCATGTTTAAACTCCAGTGGAGATTTATTGTTCCCGTAGATGTGGAAAATAAGCCTGTAACTTTGTAATCAGATACCTTCTGTGACAGATAGTTATGCTTTTGTAAAGGACAAAAGGTAAAATCCTCACTCCAACCCTCCAATATTAAGCTATTGTGTATATAATGGGGCTACTTCTAAGTAGTTGTTATCACAGTAGTAATAGCAACACAGCCATGAAATATGACTTTTTTCATTCTAAGAGGATGGGGAAAATACCAAAACATAACGATCCTAAGAAATATGCAGCAAACTTGCATTTATCACAAGCAAAAAATTTGTCCAGCACTGGTTAATGATCAAATTGTGACTATCCAAACCTGTGCCAACCCCTCAAAATCACAGATGTCCAAGTCTAAGCCTGTAGTGAAGGTTTCTATGTCAGCATTAAAAAAAAACCCTTTGAAACAAGTGTTTACATTGCTTACATATTGGGTGATTTCAATGCAAATGTTGGCAGCCAAGCAAAAACAAGGCACATTGGCAGCTTTGGACTTGGGAAGAAAAATAATGCAGGTGATTGTTTGGTATAAAAATCTATTTTGAATCATGAAATTTGTTCACATAGTGTAGTGGTGGTGAACCTTTTTGGCTCCATGTGCCAAAAGCGTGTGCGTGCTATCATGGTCGTCCTATCACACGACAGCAACCCGAATCCATGAGGGCTGCAAACAAACTGTCGTTGCATCCAACCGCAGATCCCTTACCTGCCAGGGCTATCAAGACAAGGACCAAGTTAAAGAAGATTAGGGGAAACACATGGTGGAGGTGTGGTCATGCTACGGGCAGAATAGGCACAGGTGGGGCTAGAGGTTTTGCGGCTGCGTGTGGGTTTCCTTATACGCAGATGGGGTGTGACTAAACCAGTTGATCCATTTCTGATAGATGTGACGATCAGTGGAGGAGTGGGGGATCTGGTGGGGCAATATAAGGTTTATTTATTTTATTTATTTATTTATTTATTAGATTTATACCCCGCCTCTCTTCACCCAAAAGGGGAACTCGAGGCGGCAAACAATCACAATTAAA
>JANHGC010005880.1:0-11484 GCA_027560395.1 Boaedon fuliginosus | reverse complement strand
TCTGACAACCTGCTGAACAAGTCAGCAGAGACTGCAGTGCTGCATTTAACCACTGCGCCACCGAGGCTCCTTAATTAAAAGGTAGTAATAACTGATAAGTAAATGAATTAATTTATGTAACTGTTTTAAGACTGGTAAAACTTCATTTTTAATTTTATATGATGGTTGCTAGATCAGGAATTGAAATTAGGGATATTATATAATATGTTGAAGAGAAGGGGAATAATGTATAAAATTGGAAGTTAAGGGTTGATTGGATGTTTGAAAATAAGCCCATGTCAACTCTGTTGTGGCAAGAGATGCTACGTAAACAAAAGAAAAAATAATAAAAACTTGATTGGGGGAAAAAAAGGAAATTATACAAAATCAAGAGGAAAAAAGATCAGCTGCTCATTGACAAAATGGTACTAAAAATGCAAAACAAAGGAAAATGAATTTGAATATGGTGTGAATTTGAATTTGAATATCAATTACAAGAAGGCATTTGACTCACTACCCCACAGCTAGATTAATGCCTGTCTGGAAAACTTTGGAATCAGCAAAAATATTTGTACATTTTTGAAAGCAAACATGCAAAAATGGAAAAAGTTCTAATAGCAAATGGGGAGAATATTGGTGAAGTCAACATCAGATGAGGAATCTTCCAGGGGGACTCACTTTCACCACTTTTGTTCAACATCACATTAATTCCACTCACAATAATCCTATGAAACACAAAACTGGGATACCACATCTCAAGCCAAAATGGCAAGATTACTATACTGCTACATCTATTATACCTGGATGACTTAAAAATGTATGCGAAAAGCCCCACTGGACTTAAATCATTACTCAACATAATTCAACTGTTTATCAGTGACATCAAAATGAATTTTGAACTTATAAAATGTGCTATACTATCCATGCAGTGAGGAAAAATGGAAAAATTAGAAGGAATAGAACTGGGAAATGGAAGCATCGTGAAAGCATTAGCAAAGGATGACGGTTATAAATACCTAGGCATATTAGAAGCAGATAACATCTTGAATGGAAAAATCAAAGAGTCAACACAAAAGGAATACATCAGGAGGGTCCGCAAAATATTAAAATCAAAGCTGAATGCTGGAAACATAATTAAAGCCATTAATATATTGGAAGTTCCAGTGATACGCTATCCATCTGGAATCATCAACTGGACTTTGGCTGAACTGGAAAAAATGGACCGGAAAATGTGCAAACTTTTGAATATATACCACGCTTTACATTCACAAAGTGACATCGACAGGTTGTACCTGCCAAGAAAAATAGGGGGCACTATTGCAAATCCATCAAACTATAGAAGAAGAAAAACAAATTTTGAATGATTATGTGAACCAAAGTACAGAAAAATTGCTGCAGGCTGTGAAAATGGAGAACATTATAAAAACAATAGAAACAAAAGCAGGATTTAAGGAAGAACAGCTGGATGACAGATTAAGTAGATGGAAAACCAAAGCTTTGCATGGACAGCATTTGAAAAACATTGTAGGAAAATGTTATGATAACTTGACATGGGCATGGCTTCAGAAGGGAACCATCAAGAAAGAAACAGAAGGTTTAATATTTGCTGCTCAAGAACAAGCACTACAAACTAATGCCATGAAAGCGAAGATACAAAAATTCATTGACAATCCAACTGCAAACTTTACAACAACAAAATTGAAACTGTTTCTCATTTAATATGTGAATGCAGCAAAATTGCACAAACTGATTACAAAGCTAGATCCAACCGAGTTGCTAAATTAATCCACTGGTCATTATGTAAAAAATACAACTTACCTGAATCCGAAAAGTCATGGGAACATAAAGTGGAAAAAGTTATCGAAAATTAGAAGGTGAAGATCTTGTGGGACTTTCGAATACAGATGGATCACCATTTGGAACACAACATGCCAGATATCACAGTTGTTGAAAACCAAAGTGTACAATTTATTGATACAGCGGTCCCGGGAGATGCCAGAGTCGAAGAAGAAGAACTGGGAAAAATCATGAAATATTGTGATCTGGCCATCGAACTATGCAGTTATGGATGAAATATGTAACAGTGATACCCATTGTCATTGGGGCACTTGGTACCATATCTAAGAATTTTACAAAAGACATTAAGAAATTGCAGCTCCCTACAATAACACCAGCGGAACTGCAAAAAACTATGCTGCTCGGAACATCGTATATTTTAAGAAGATACTTAGTTGATACCTGGGACGTTGGCAGCAACTCATATCAACCGTTAGCACCAGTCAATGGTATTTGTGATACATTTTTAAATGTTCAGTTGACTGAGTTTCATGTTTAATGAATAAAAGAGATAATAATAATTCATACAATTGAAAAAGAAAAAGGGCATTGGAAGAATATCTGAAAAACAATGAAGATGATGCACTGACATTAGTGTATCATGGAACTTACTGAGTACTGAAGAAACCAAACTGGCCTACAAGCAAAACCAGAATAGAATATAGGATAGAATAGAATAGAAAAGAGATATAACAAGGCGAAGTATAGCAGACACTACAATATCTGGAGATAATAAAGAGGGGGAAAACAAACATAGTACTAACAGTTAAACAGTTTGGGAGCAATCTCAAATCATCTGGAGCATCACTTGAACACCACCGGCATTGACAGAATCACGGTCAGAAAAAGGTCTCTTTACTTGGAACTATTGTGGTCTGTGACAATACCTTTAACACCATCAAATAACATTTGCCTTGGGAAGGACTCAATAGGTGCATGAAATCCAAAATCCAGTCTAAACAACTGGTTGACTGTGTAACCAACCATAACAATTCACATATAAATTATTCATTCAGAATAATACTTAAGTATTTATTATTGTTATTAGTAATAACAAGCAGCAGGCAAACTACTTTCTCAGAGTGGTATGATTTCCTTTTTCTTAGAATGTAAATGAATTTCAGATTCTGAATCAGAATCAGATTCTGATTTGTTACTGTTGAAACATAGAGTAAAATAGAACTGACAGATTCATTCTGGGCATCTGTATTCTGGGCTTCCTCATTTCCAAATCATGGTTACTGCATAAACTATTCCTTCCCTTCTTGAATGAATGCCATAGATCTGTTCCAAAAAGAACAACCACACTGACCACTTAGAGGGGGGTGGTAGAATATTTAGCAAGTTTGATAGCTTAGTGTGCACATGTGTATATTTAAAATGGTGCATTCATAAACTGAAAACAAAATCTAGAATTTTAGATGGTGGAAATAAAAACAACCTCTTAGACACAGTTGAAATATTTCAGTGAAGTGTACTTCTCTTCAAAATTCCATCCACCCTACACAGCCCGTCCAAGGTTTACGATTTTTTTAAATCCCCAAATTAGAGTTGTCTTTTGTGTCCATTATAGCTAGGTCAGAGGTAGGGAACATGATGTCCATGATATGAGCATGTCTATGGGAATGTCCCTTGATTTACACCAAGCTCTTCGTTCAATATGGATTTACATCTAAAAAGAATTATTTAAAGAAATGAAATTGAATTTTGCACACTGTAAAACAAAACTAGGATATTATCATAATATCTAATGCTGATGGATGCAGGTTGCTGTGTAGATGGGAATGGGTTCACCTGACCCTCCCCACAAAAAGAATAAAATGTGAGGATAATAGGTTAATAATGGAATAAAGTTTTTGGATTGTAAGAACAAATCATTCACACTAACTGAAAGAAAACTAGACTAGTCATTGTAAATACTAATAACGTAGCTAAAATTAGATATTTCAGATATATGAGAAGGCATGAGTCATTGGAGATGGTCCTGATGCTGGAAACTGAAGGGAATCTAAAAAGCAACCAAGAGAAGACAAACATGCACCATAACTGTTGACACAAACTACTCAAAGAAGTGCTACTGACTGGCAATCTGACAAAATTATGTCTATTACCTCATAAGGAATAGAAAGCAATTAAATAACTGAAGTACAACAATTATGATTTGTTCCAAATAAATGGATTTTTCTATGAAAACCAAGATGAATTTCCACAGGATGGCATGGATACATGTATCTCAGATAGCATGGCCCTGTATCCAACTTCATGGGGCATAACTCTCTATTTGAAATGCCACTCTTTGGAAAGGTTCTGGAGAGAGGTTCTGCACATGAAGATTATCGTGTGTCTTTAATGATAAAACACATGACAAAGAAACACATACTTGATCTTAGCCAAAAGGCAAGAATGGAAACTAGAAGTTTTAAATGCACCAATGGAAGACTCAACAGGGTCTTAAATCATACAGTGCTATGGTAATTTTTTACAGCTGTGTTATAAATATCTTTTTTATATATTTCATACACAATTATGAATAACTGATGAATTGTTATATGCACATTTTATAAAATATGTGTCTTTTTTGGTGATGCTTTCTTTTTTAATATACAAGTCACCACCCTAACATTAGATGGCAATAAAGGATATAAGAAAGAACACATAGGGAAAGGAAAGCTAATTCCCATAACCCAGTTTTCTGTCATTGCTACATCACTTTGCAACTAAAAATAATACATGTTATCACCATAGAGGTAGAAACTGTTATCTTCACCAACAGCAAAGCTACTTTTCCGTTGCCATTTTCTTTGTTTCAATTACTGTCAATACTAGTATCTTTTCTATCTCGTTTACAGTAATATAGTTTGACATTAATCTCATTTTTGTCCAGTAGGTCCATTATTTCATCTTTGCCTCCTTGGCCTTCTCTCCCACCTTTTCCATCATCTCTTTAAGCTGTTTGTTTGTATTGCAACTCTGTTGTTAACCATTGCTCTGTCATCAACTTTGCTATTTTTATTATTATTATTATATTTAGGTATTACTTATTTTATTATTACAATAATGTCTATCCTGGCTACTATGGCAATTCTAGGCAGTTTTCATTTGAAATGACTTTATATAATATCTTCAAACATCTGACTTTTGATATTCACATCCACTTAAAATTAGGAGGTAAACATATATATAAATTTTGAAAAAAAATTAAAGCTCTACATAGGAGGAAAATAAACAATGTTAGAATACTTTTGCAGTAGATTTCTTTCTGGTTTTTTTTCTTACTACATAATTGTTTCTTATAATTTGGTTCTGCTATGTGTGTCCTTTTTTCCTTCATTACATTGGCCTTCTAAAGACATATGGAAACCTAGAAGAAAGTTGGAAGGGAAGGGATAATGTTTAATTATTGTTAGGATGTATAATTATCCATTGGATTCCTAATGTCATTTGGTTCATGTTACTATAATAAATTTAATAGCCTTCAAAATCCAGGAATGGAGTGGATTTTAAATAAGCCTATAGATTCTCCATTAACATCATTGTTAACATGGGTCAAAAATAATGCTTGAAAAAACAGATGATTTGAATGATAATTTTGTTTTGTCCCTAAAGTCAGAGAATATTAATTACTTATATTTTCCTCAGAATTACCATATTTTTCTTTCTGATCCCCTGACTTGTTCTGTCATATCTGATAAGGCTTTCACTAAACTGAATAAGTAAATGTTTCATATGGGTTCCAGATGTTTGATACATATTTTAGAAGAAGAGGTGAGAGTTTCAGGACATAAATAACCATCAATATCACATTCCAATATGCAAAGCATTAGCAAATTTGAAGAGAGTGTAGACTAATATCCCTAGATATTAAAAACACGTGCCGTATAGGAAAATAGATTCTTTCCACACCTGTCCCTTTCTCCGCCAGTGATTTTCCAGATGAGCAAAATATAAAATTTGGGTTTGAGATGGAAACATTTTATTTTTTTTCTTTTGTTTGTACAAATATATCACATCAAAGTTCCACCTGCAACATTTTACACAAATGTTTTCACTGCTGTCCTTCTTTCTTCATTTTGAGGCAGGGAGGGAGGGGGGAAGGAAGGAAGTTCATGTCATTAAGACTCCACATTAAAGGAGGGACCACTTTAAAAATATACCTACCGTTAGTCTTTTATATGGCTTTTACTTTTAAAATGATGCTTCTCTCTTTAGATTATATTTTAGATGTATTTTTGTGCATAAACAGTATAAGGAAAGAGAGAGAGAAGGAGGGGAAGAGAGAGAGAGAGAGACAAAATGTTTAGGTGAATGGAAAAGAGGGAAATAAAATACCTTCTTTAGAATATCCAATGTAATGTACACACACAAACACACACACACACACATATATACTGTATATATTATTTAGATAAACCTATTGAAATTAAGATAGAGTAGGAAAGTCCAAAAAGTTTATCCAATTAATTTAAGAGGTTTGCTCTGACTACAGTTAAAATCTAGAGGCAACGCATAAGCTAATTTGATGAAAATGCAATTCAGAGGCTGCAACAATATTGACATATGGATTTATATTCAGGTAATATAATTTCCTTCCATGTGACAAATAAAAATCTTCCTGTGGGGGAATGTGTTCCAGTTTCTTCAAAGCGATGCCTTACAGATTCTTGCCATCTGAAATCCAAATCTATCTCTTTTCTCATCTTTCTCTTTTAATTTTTGGATGACTCAGCAGTTAAGGATACTGAGCTTACGAGCTGGAAAGCTGACAGTCTGGGTTCAAAACTCGAATGCTATGCAATGGGGCGAGCTCCTGTTATTTGTCCTAGCTCCTGCCCACCTAGCAGTTTGAAAGAATGAAAGTGCGTGTGGATAAATAGATACCACTTCAGTAGAAAGGTAAGAGCACTTTGTGCATCTCAGTGTATAGTTACACTGGCCACAAATGTCCGAAATGGCTTCAGACAATGCTGGCTCCTTTGGCTAAGAAACAGAAATGATCAGAGATGACTGCCTCCTAGAGTCAAGTTTTAACCTAAAGTATGCTTCATGATACATTTCCATATATTTCTTAAGCTGCAAAAAAAGTTTTCCAGTTAGTATATTTGCATTTGAAGTTCAGAATAGATAGTTCACTAGAAATTAAGACCCATAAAATTCTTCACCATTACATTTATAGCCTTCATCCTCAACTAACAGTTCATTGTCAATTCAAATTTTACACAAATAGAATATAAATTCACAAATAATCAACTAAAATAAGGTGAAGCATTATTGAAGTTCACATAAAATAATATACAATCATATCTTTATCTATCTATTCTCCCATTGTTAGTGTAATTTCTACCAAAACACACAAATTAATCTATTGGTTCAAACTATTTTTTGCCATTTATTTTTAATTTATAATTACTGAAATCCTATACCGTCAAATATAATTTTCAGATCTTTAAACTCATTCCACCTCACTGAATCATGAAATCTCTCAATTAGATATGTGCATAAAATAAATATATTGTTATTTAGATATAACAGAAAAATAGTAATTTTTTACTAGAATGTGGAAATGGCAAAAATGAGAACAAATTTATCAGGGACCTGGAAATGTAAAAAAAAAGAGTAAAGAATAAGGTAAAATATATGTACTATAATGGACAAATATGACTTATATGGGATATAAACTGTCTATGAATATAGAAGAATGCTATGTTAAGAAAAGACAGCTAAAAATGGTGATGGGAAAGATATGTCATTTCAACACTGTATAAAGATGCTGTGTATAATAAAGTTTAAAAATGTAAAAAATAAAATAAAAAGGGAAATGTAAAAAATTAAAGATCTATTAGACTCAGTGGTACCTCTCAGAGATAATTATTGCTAAATTCTTGTATATGTGCTTTAAATCTACAGTTGGAGTCCATAGGCTGATGGCATTTGTTTTGTGGAAGAAAAGTATGTCTCATTTTTATAATTCTTTGTTTTGTCTCCATCTCTTCAATAGAATCATAGACTTTTCATTCATCTAACTAAATCATTCTCGTTGTTCTTTAAAAAAAAATAATGTAAAAAATAGTATACTGTAAATATAACTCTAATCCAAATAATGGAGACTGGGAATTCCATAGTAGTTTGTTTTGAACACCTGCAAATTTTATAGGCTTTTTTCAGTAGACTTTGATTGTGCCAATTTCCACATCAAGATTCATTTCTTATGTAAAAATGCTTGATTGTATAGGTCTAGAATTCAAGTAAAATTGGTTTATTTTTCTTTGCAAAGCAGAAGGCTGGTTTTAAAGAGGCAAATTCTGGACTTTTTGGCAAAGATATGTATGTACCCACTGAGCTCAGTAGATAAGACGCTGAGCTTGTCGATCAGAAAGGTCAGCAGTTTGGTGGGTCCAATCCCTAGCACCGCATAACAGAGGGAGCACCCGTTACTTGTCCCAGCTTCTACCAACCTAGCAGTTCAAAAGCATTTAAATTTGCCAGTAGAAAAATAGGGACCACTTTTTGTGGGAAGGTACCAGCCTTCTGTGTGCCTTCTGCATTTAGTCATGCTGGCCACATGACCACAGAGATGTCTTCGGACAGTGCTGGCTCTTCGGCTTTGAAATGGAGATGAGCACCGCCCCTAGAGTCTGGAACCAATTAGCACGTATGTGCGAGAGAAACCTTTACCTTTACCTTTTTATGTATGTATAGTCTTTGCAACTTTCAAAATAAAGTTGTGGCAGCTTCACGTACAATAGCTACTTATATAGAAGTCATTGTTCCTTTACAATAAAAAATAATGTTTTTATTTTTGTGCCGTTTCACTGCTTTTATCGGTGGGTAAGCATGTACAGGCTTTCACATCAAATTTAAAAACATGGTTATGTGAGATAAATTACTTTAAGCGAATCAGTCTAACACTAATTTTACATAGATTTCATCCTTAGTATTTTCTGTTAAAATATGTTTATATTCCCAAGTACTTTTTCTTCCTTATGGAGTTGCAAGACAGTATCATTAATTAACAGTTCCCTCTGTTCCTCCTCTCAGGATGCTCTTAAATCCAAAGTCTGACTGGGTTTGGCAAGACTTGAAAGAACTATTCAAGACCTATCCTTTCTACTACTTATTAGTCTAACAGTATGGGGGGGGGGGGAATTGACCATTGCCTTCTTCCAGATGTTTTCCTTAACTCCGCAGTCTAATTTGCAATGCTGGCATACTTGGTGGTGTCCCATCAGACAATTGACTACGTTTACTCCTGATTAGCCATCAAATCCAGGCAAAATCAACAAGAGCAACACTTGTATCCAAGGTTCCTTATACTAGGTGGATAGAAGATTTTTCTGAATATAATTGCATGCAAGTAATTAAGTTTTGAAATTGAAATGTTGTTTCTTGAACCAGATGTGTATTAGTACAAACAAGCACTTCGACAGGTCCTTGGTGCTCTCTGAATTTGGTTGTTGTTTGCAGCTGTTTCATTACCCAAACTAGATAACATCTTCAGTACTAGTGATTTACTAGCACTTTAGGATTTAAAATAATATTATTGTTACCCGAACAATATTCAAAGATTCAAATTCAAAGATTCATCTACTCTCTGCTGCAGTTGGCAAGAAAATGTTATCATTATTCTATAAGTACAGTGTGAAAACTGTACTGCTACTACAGTTAAAGGCAAAAGAGCTGCCTTTTCTCCCCTCTCATAAACTGGATAAAATGTATGTTATTTATTCCTGCCCTAGAGAAAGCAAGTTGCATCACAGTATTTATTTATTTATTTATTTATTTATTTATTTATTTATTTATTTATTTATTTATTTATTTATTTGTATTTATACCCCGCCTCATTTCCCCTGTTAGAGGGAACTCTAGGCGGTTACAATAAAATAGAATAACAACAATTTCATAGTTAAAAAACAATAATAATCCAGCCACACTCACAATAATAGAGAATGGCCTTGAATGACAGTGGAAAGAATCTAGGACAACTCATTATGGCCAAGTCACTGCAGCTGTCTCACTGCAGCCATCTTGCCACAGACAGCTCATTAGGGCCTTCTCACTGCAGCCAGTGCCTCCATGACCAACTTGCTGTGGGACAAACCACATGGAATAACTCAATGTGATAAAAATTATCTGCCACAGTTTCTTCTACATTTTTTCCTTTGTCAGTGGAAATGTTGTAAAAAAAAATAGTGTTAAATCGCATTGAGTTATCCCACATGGAATTGTCCCACAGCAAGTTGTCCCACAGCGAGTTGCTCACAGTGACATGGGCACAGTGAGTTGACCCATTCCAGAGTATATACCAGGACAACAATCAGAGGAATGCTTCAGCACATTTCAAGAAGTGATCTTGCGAAAATATTTTAGGCAGGCCTGTCCTTAATTCACACCAAAATAAAGGAAGGAAATGTTGGAAGAAATATCCTTCTGGGTTCAGTTCCAAGTCAGGAAAAAGACATTGGAAACATGGTGACTGGTTGGAAAGATGGGTTAATGGTAGACAGGACCACATGGTTGGACATGGGTTTTATACCCTCTCTGGCTTTGGACTTCCTGGGGCACAGACAGAGTATTCTGATTGGTTGTCAGACTCCCATGGGGCCATGCAGGGGCAGCTTGGTTGAATCTTGCTGGGTGATGAAATCTTCCCAGGTGCAAGGTGGTGAGATGGATTAATCCTATCATGTCCTGAAGACCATGTGTTAATCCCATCACCCTGGAGCTGAAGGGGGAGCATGGAGCTGCAGGAAGCTGCTTTGTCTTTAAAAACATGTTTCTCCTTTTGTCATCCAGGAAAATATAATATTCTGCCTTTTTAATATTTCCTAGAATATTTCATTTTTCTAGGAGAGCGGTGGGTGTTAACTTCCTACAGAAGGAAGAAATGTCATTTATACTTGGAAGATTGTGTTACTATATCTGTTCTGATAAAAGTAGCTTTAGATCCATGTGGCATTGGCTTCTTAGTCTTGTATACCCTATAGTAGTATTTCTGGTATACCCTGTAGCAATGCTGGCTAGGAAATTCTGGAGTTGAAGTGCACAAACCTTAATATTGCCAGGATTGAGAAGCACTGTCCTATAGGACTGAGCATAATGGCCAAAGCCATTCTGCCACTACCCAACATATGTTGTTAGAGAAGGTTAGTCAGGTAAAGACAGCCCTGCATAACTGCTTAAACCTAATCTGATAGAACCTGAGACAAACAATGGGAAATATTTCATTTGCATTTTGTTGTTCCTAAAATCAATACAAAGACTTCTAATGCAATACGTTAATGTAAATTGCATCATAGTGAAAACATAATACAATAAAATAAAAATATTGGTCTAGCTGGTTTTGTGTACACTATTTTAGCAGCCAAAGACCAGAATCACGTAGGCAAAGGGTATTTTTTTAATGTGACATTCTGTGGAAGCTAAAGTTGGACTTTAAAGAAGCGGGATAGAGAAATTACTGATATTTTCAGACTTTGGTTTTAAAGTCTTTTGAAAATATAATGGATAACTATAAACAAATGAACAAATGAATCAACCCAGACATTTTTTCAGCACAAATGACCAGGCTTAAATTATCATATTAAAGAAATATTATGTAAGGAGGTTATATATCTCATATTATATATCCTGACAGCAGCAAGAATAGCATATGCCCAAGAGTGGAAAATGAAA